>JAKXYG010000645.1:0-52092 GCA_025895645.1 Cardicola forsteri | reverse complement strand
TTTTGCTGTAATTGTTGTCTTATTGCCCCATGCTTATTTTTAAAGCAAAAGGGTTTTGTATAATATAATAATAATATGTTAAAGTCAGTCTTCTATAAGCTTATGTTCTTGCATCCATCTAAAGACAAAACTTTGTTTGTACGCATGAACAGTACTAAACGTAATTGCAATTACTGGAATTTGCACAATCTGAATAGAATTTAAAGCCGAAATTGCAATAAACAATATGTTTCAAAAAACCAAAAGCTTTTAAAATAAAATGGTAACAAAAATAATGTTTTGGTAAAAACGCATTTTTCAGAAGTTAGACGTTGAGCGAAGCCAATCGGGAGCAGCGTTTAGTGCTGATGGTGGAACTCAAACTATCAACTACTCAAGCTTGAGTCAAGGACTGTTCTACACGAATACAAGAAACAACAAGTATATTCCATCTGTTCAAACATTTAGCCGAGATTATTGGTTAATTCCGAATGGTTTTTAGACAAATGTTCTGTAATCTACAAACCATTGTTATGCCACATTCCATGTTTCATTTCAAGACCAATTTTTTCTGGTGTTTCGGGTGATAAAAGTATAATTTGACAAATTATTTTTTTATCTAATTGTAATGATACCGGGGTGGTCTAGCGGTACAGCGCTCGAATTCGGACCTCGGTGGACATGGGTTCGAATCCCACCACCGGCATTAAAATGCGGGCCCACACGTTCGGTTTAGCTAAAATATCCACTGCTAAAAGATGCGTTTCTTGTAAAACATTTAGAATAGCAAACATGAAATAAAAATAAAAATAATTAAACTTGGAAGCAAAATTTATGCTAAAATAGTCTGTGGATAAAAATTTCATTTAATCACTCATACTACTAGTAAAAATATGTTTTTAATGACGACATTGATTTAGTCACAAAAAATGGTTGTACTACTCAAATTTAAGCTGTTTAAGACCCCCATTCCATCTTACATCATTGATTATGCAATACGAATTATTCAATAAGTTGACTGTTGTGTTTTGACTATATATAAACGTATTGACAATTGCTACCGTTTTTTCGAAACCTCCAAACCATTTTAACGATTTCAAATGTTGTACTCAAGTTTTAAGCTTTTTAAGCTTTTTATGCCACGAGACTGTTTACAAAATAAGTATTGCCTTTTATTATAATTGTTGTTATTTATGCAATTAACAGATAGAGAACAAATTTGTATAAGAGGATTTAATTAAATGATGAAATCTCATTCCATCTTACATCATTAACTATGTAATAAGAATGATTCTATAAATCTATATAAACGTATGGATAATAATGTATGCTTGACAAATAGCAGAGTATTTTTTTCCAATATGAACATTAAATACTACTCGTTGTGCCTTGGGCTCATTTTGATGATTTCGACTACCTGCGGTCAATTAACGGCACAATCTGGTGCAGCAAATCGGCTCCAACGCCCACCTGTCCAAAATTTGACATGTTACCGATTTTGGGATCGGCCTATGTTGCGAGGCGGCTTCAGCGACATGTGTAGCAGCAACAATTTTCTCAATCCCTACCTCCGTTTTACGACCAGATCGGTCTGTGCTCCAGGACCAATACCCATGAGTGACAGTCGATTCTATTTGGTGTTTGAGTATGTTTCCAATTTAAGTGGCTACTTTATTGTAATGATAATGATTTTGTGTATTATTGTAATCACACACTTACAATATTTTATCTAACTCTACTACAGGTAGATGATAAAACCAACCAGCAAAGAAAGGCATCAATAAGAGTTAGATAACCTTCGGCGAGTGTGTGATTACAACTTTTTTAATCGTAAGTTGAGAATAGAAAGGTTTCCAAATTTACACGATTTATTTGTATAGTACTAGCTAAATATTGATTTTTTCAAGGTTAAACTATTTCCTTTTGATAGAAGAATGCACCAATGTGATTTATACTCACTAACGAAGGCAGACCGATAAGATCTTTTTAATTTTTAAATCTAAATTTTAAAATTTACCGTATTATTGTAATTATACTAATTTACCATGAATACTCATTTATCTTTTTATTTAATAATGTATAAATAGAAATTATATAAACACCTCACTTTATTTTTATTTATTTATTTATTTTCCTTTTTATTTGTGCAATAAAATCATTTTCTCTTCTAATCAATGCGTGTTTTAAAAAGGTGTCTAAAAACAAATATTTCAAACGTAGAAGAAAATATTATCCTAGTTGATTTCAACGTGCTTCAAAACCAATTTTACCAAAACACTGCCACAAGTTCATTCAATGATGATCTACGCCTATTAATCAATGCAAACATTCTTGTCTAGTGGGAATCAGAAATAAACTGATCTAGCCAGTCCCAAGCCTAGATAAAGGAGGAGGGTTTGCGTCAGGAAGGGCATCTGGCAGTCAAACCTACGTCAACAGTTGTTTTATAATGTAGTTCAAGAATCTTGAATGATAATTCCATTTGTCTGACTGTTATTTTGTACTTTGGCCTTGTATTAAATTTTTTTATTAATAGTATTAATGATGTGCTGTTATGTATCAATACATATCAATACATATATATGTATATATAAAAGAATATAAGCAGGATGGTAAAACTGGAGGAAAGTTACAGTGATTCGGTGTGACAGAAAGATAACAGCAAGAACAAAAGATAAAATTTTTAAGACCGCAGTGAAACCGGCCTTGATGTACAAATCGGAAACGTGGAGTATTGAAAAAGCCCAAGAAAAAAAACTGAATTCAGTAGAAATGAAGATGCTTCGATGGTCGTTGGGAGTATCCAGCTTAGACAGAATAAAAAAATGAAGTTGTTAGAAGAAAACTAAAAGTCATCGAAGTTCATAAGAAAAGTCAAAATAAAAGGTTAAGGTAATACATCCATATTCTATGTAGAGAAGAAAACTACGTTACGAGGAGAATAATGGCATTGGAAATGGAAGGTAAAAGAAATCGTGGCTGACCAAAGAGAAGATGGTTAGATTGTGTGGAAGCCGACTTATGAAGGAAAAGGGACTAACAAAAAATGACGCTACGCACAGAACCCAATGGAGAATGCTGACTAGAAACAGCGATCCCTCATAAAAGAGGGAAAAGCTGTAAATAAAGATTATATATATGTTATTTATTTATTTATGTTTATAACTTTTAGCAGTAGACATTTCAGCTATTTCAAACTTGGACTCTTATAAGTGGTGCTCAACTAGGTACAAATTAAGGGCTGTACCGCTACAAATAACACATTATAATCCATTTTCACTTTTATCTTCCATTTGCAGATTTCCAAACTTTTTTGGACGCTACGTCTACCTCAATGAAAATCAGTGCATACATCGACTTCAAAGATTTATACCTACCGCCGGTTCATTCCTCACGTGTCGCTTTGCCGAAACGTTTTTGGGTCCAGCAACGGACTGCGAATTTCCCAGTCCAAGAGTACCTAGACCTTCGGTGTCTCTTCAAGAACTTGCTACTTTGGCAGCAAATCCTCCGACGCAATTTCGATCTGGTTCACCATTCATGGGCGGTGATCAACAAAGTGTTCAGCAAGGATCGGCAAACGGAGGACGACCTTAATGAAATTAGTCACGTAGATGTAGTTTATTGTAAGATAAAGTCAATTATTCAGTACAATGTTGTGCACAATTTTATAAAATAAATAAAATTGATATTTTAAATACAAATTGTTTATTTTGCAAATGAAAACGGGCCTGGATTGAAATGACTTTGTGTCGTTTATTTCCGCTTCATCTAAGTGTTGTGGATATTGCAAAATAAGGTCGATGCAACACTTAAAAAAGCGCTTTATTGTAATAGTTTGTGGGTTTTTGAGAGGAGCACAAAGATTTATTGAAAACTAATTAAAAGTCACTGTGAACATTAAATGTGCAGCAGATTATTGCTATTGTAGATTAGTGAATGATTGAAAATAATACGTAATTGTAGAAGGTAATGAACAAAATTAATTAAGTATACAGCTCCCACAATAGCCAATCTTGAGTTTGTGTGAAAGGCCTGCATTGAAATGACTCTGCTTCGTTTACTTCCGCTTCATTTAACTGTCGTGGACACAACAAAATAAGCCCAATGTAACACTTAAAGACACACTTTATTGCAATAGTTTGTGGGTTTTAACAAAACGCTAATTGTAATTACATCCCTTCTTCAAAGAACCAGTATTAATAGTCGTTGTATAAACAAAATGTGCAGTAGAACATTACTACGGTAGATAAATGAATGATTGGACAAATAATATGTAATTGAAAAAGATTTTATATAAAATTAATTAATTATACAACTCCACAATGGGGAAAATTCAATTTCATTAAACAACTGCAAATAAATAAAAGCAACGTAATTTCGATGACACAATTTGGTGTGATTAGAATATAATTTCCATCTTCGATATCACAAACTTTAAGACCAAATCTTTCATGTACAATAATATGGAACAATCTTGTTGCCTTATACTTTAGAGTTAAAAGGTTGTATAATGAAATAGTAACAACAAATTAAATGTTGGTATTGCGTTTTTCATTTATTGACCCTATGTTTTGGGATTCAATGTAGCATTTGATAATTATTTTTCTTGATAAAACGTTTTTATATTGAAGTCATTAAAGTAATTAACAAAAGTTTTAACTGAATTAAGTTTTAAACTGTTCGCAAGTATCTTTATGAATCCAACAGTTGTTCTACCTATTTAAAAATATCTTTTTGATAAATTACAATAAAAAGAACGTTATCCTATTGAATATATATATCGTAGTTAACAAAAACGAATTGACAATTAATGCACAATAATGCATTCAGCATGTCTAATTCTTGTTATTACATAACGCGGCTAATGCCTTGTTAGTTTGAATTTAAAAACTTCTATTTTCAAAACTAATTGGTAATTATAGAACAACATTGACTACAGTAACAAACCATGATCCAACCATTTAGTAGAATTTAGAAATACTCCATTTGTTAGCAAGACAATGGAAGGTTGTTACAAGGTTGTTGCGTAACAATGGTGTTTATTATTTGAGAATGTGTGTGATTCTTGTACAACATTGATTGTTTTATGGACCGTACAATTATATTATAGAAATAGTACGACGTTGCTGTCTACTTCAGATACACCCACGCACGTAAATATACGATTTGATATAATTGTTCGGTTATAGCATTAACAGTTTTAAAATGTAACGATGCTTGGTTAGTAATAGGATGCTAATGTTTTGTGTGGGTTTGAGTAGTGCTCAAAAAGTCTTAATTTCTGTAAACAAAAGTAACATTTTTATTAAAACCAAGATTAGAATATATAAGAGTTTAGTGCGTTCCATTCTACTTTATGCATGCAAAACGTTTGAGAATGATAACATATATATTCAATGTCATAGTATGTCAACATTGGAGTGACGAATAGTGATATATATATATATATATATATATATATATATAATTTTTTTATGTTTATTACTTTGAATATTTTATATATATATAATTTTTATGTTTATTACGAGAAACATTTTCAGCAGTGGACATTTAGCAAAGTCAAACGCGTGGGTCTGCATTTTAGTTCCGGTGGTGGGATTCGAACCCATGTCCACCGAGGTCCGAATTCGAGCACTGTACCGCCATACCACCCCGGCACATATATCTACAATTAAAAAATTCACATATATTATTGCAGGTTTTAAAAAAACTGTTAATAAATGCAAATTTTAAGGATTTCATAAATATATTTTTACTTTTAAATGTACAGATTTATTAATTATGCTTTTTCAAAACTGATTGATAAAGTGTACAATTAGTATATAGTAGTAACGATGTCATTATCTACACGAATATGCGATTTGCTACATTTTAGAATGAGTGGTGAATTGTAGCTTTAACAGTTTCGATTAAAAATTGCACTTAATTATAACAATATGAACGATGGTTGGGTAGTAATGGGATGCTAATGTTTTTGTAGATTTGAGTAGTGTCTATAGAGTCTTAATTTCTAATTAATACAACATTTTCAAATGTTTTCTTTACGTGATGCATTCTGGAAGAGGCGTGTCTAAGCATTTAGACTAACACAGCAGGGATCTAATGCACAGCGGTATAACCGGACTTCTGCGTTAGATGACGGTATGAGTGGTATTCTAATTTGATATTAATAATAATAAATAATAATAAATATTAAGAATTAAAAATAATGTCAAGTACTTAATAGATCCTTTATATATATACTTAGAAATATTTATTTAAAAAGCATATTTTACAAGTTACTTCTATATAAACGTGGATAATATGTTGAAGTTACATAACCTTTATAATAATTAATCTATTATTCCCTTGTGTGCTTAATTTCATAAAAGATATACAATGACTATCGTTAAAGCTGATATTAAGTACAAAAGGTTTTGGTAATTATACTGGAATTTTGACTACTGATAATGAGAAAAGTAGCCAAAAGTGTCAAATATAACGACCACATCACAAGAGAAATAAACATTTTGGAAAGATAATCCTGACAAAAATTTAGGCAGCCTTGTCAATCTAAGTCGTCATAATGATGTCGTTTTCTAGCCACAAATCCCATTTATCCTCTTATAATTGTTACACTTATCAAGCTACTGAAATTGATTGTTCAATGTAGACATGATAAAAAAATGATTGCGTAATTAACCAAAAATAAGTAAATAAAATTTGGAAAATTCAACATTATTATTGCATTGCTCAACTTGTATGTAAGAAACGCGACTGTGATTTTTATGTTTTTGTAATTACCGTACATTATATAATAAAATTAATTTTTTATCCTTCAATGTTGTTTTAAAATGATGCATATCATTGGTATCAAAAGCTGCAGGAATCAAATATTCTATCTTATTAAATAATATTGTTAATAAACATTTTAAATCCTGTATATAATTAGCACCGAAGATTGAAGGTAATAACACTACATACATCTGAATGTATCTCTAGTGAGATATTAAAGTTTAACAATATTAATATTTTTTGTTTGTTAAAAAAATATAATTTAACTTAAAAACAATAAAAGTTGTAAAAAAAGATATTTTTAAATAGGTAAAACAAATGTTAGATTTATATAGATGCTTGCAGACAGTTTAAAACTTAATTTAGTTAAAACTTTTGTTAATTATTTTCAATGACTTCCAATATAAAACGTTTTATCAAGAAAAATAATTATGAAATGCTACATTGAATCCCAAAACATAGGGTCAATAAATGAAAAACGCAATACCAACATTTAATTCGTTGTTACTATTTTATTATACAACCCTTTTACTCTAAAGTATAGGGCAACAAGGTTGTTCCGTATTATTGTACATAAAAGATTTAACCTTAAACTTTGTGGATATCGAAGATGGAAATAATATTCTGATTACACCAAATTGTGTCATCGAAATTACGTTGCTTTTATTTATTTGCAGTTGTTTAATGAAATTGAATTCTTCCCCATTGTGGAGTTGTATAATTAATTAATTTTATATAAAATCTTTTTCAATTACATATTATTTGTCCAATCATTCATTTATCTACCGTAGTAATGTTCTACTGCACATTTTGTTTATACAACGACTATTAATACTGGTTCTTTGAAGAAGGGATGTAATTACAATTAGCGTTTTGTTAAAACCCACAAACTATTGCAATAAAAGTGTGTCTTTAAGTGTTACATTGGGCTTATTTTGTTGTGTCCACGACAGTTAAATGAAGCGGAAGTAAACGAAGCAGAGTCATTTCAATGCAGGCCTTTCACACAAACTCAAGATTGGCTATTGTGGAGCTGTATACTTAATTAATTTTGTTCATTACCTTCTACAATTACGTATTATTTTCTCAATCATTCACTAATCTACAATAGCAATAATTGCTGCACATTTAATGTTCACAGTGACTTTTAATTAGTTTTCAATAAATCTTTGTGCTCCTCCCAAGAATGCAACCAGCTTTTTGCTAAAATTCACAAACTATTTAGTTAGTTATTTGCTAGTATGGAGCACAAAAAATGTTTTAACTTTTTATTACAAAAAGTTTATTTCATTTTTGTATTACAAAAAGAAAGCATCAAAAGTATATTTTCCTATTAATAAAATTATTTTTTTTAATATTAATTAATTTTAATTGTGGACGATAAAACACTGACTTTAAAGGATTCATATATTGCATACAAAAAATAAGTTATTGTGTTTAACAAATTGTGTACATACTTGAAATTTTACGATTAGAAAAAAATATTTATGCAACAAATATTATATTGGTTTTATAAAAAGTTATAAATAACATTTATATAGAAAATTATATTAATTAATTTAAGTAGTGGTATCTTTATAGTAAGATGTAAAATGTATTTTACAAATATATATATAATATCTTATATTTTCTTTATCACAGGAAGTTTAGTTAATTTTTTATTACAAAATAAAAACACCAAAATTATGTTTTGTAATAGTAAAATAAAATTGTTTTTATTACTAATTACTTTTAATTTTATCTAATAAAAGGATTAATATGTTGGATAATAAAATAAGTTGCTGTGTATAAACATTTTTGTACAAACTTTAAATTTTACAGTAAGAAATATATATATAAGCAACAAATATTAACCAGGTTTTAAAAAAGTATTAAATAACCCTTATGTAAAAAATTATATTAACCAATTTAAACAGTGGTCTTTTTCTAGTAAAATGTAACAATATTTTTAAGCTAAAATGTATTTTACACATGTCAGAGTCACAATTATTCATAAAAATAATAATCAGTATTACAGATTTACAAAATTAATTATAATTGTATTTAAAATTATTTTGTAAAGGCAAAAAAACTTAATTTAAATACAATACGGGTTAACATAAAAATAATAATTTTTTTAATTGTTTTTTTTGTATAATAAAAAATAACTTGTATTAGCATATTTCAACAAAAAAATTTATCTAAATCAATTTTTTTGTTAAAATTTAGATTACAAAAAACTATATAACAGATAGTGACATAAGTGAATCCAATGTTGACTTGAAATATATGTAGCACTTGTTACTATAACAAAACACCTAAGCCAAGTGGTTACAAACACGAGCCATTACATTTATTATTTAATATTTTGGAGTTAATTATATATAAAACAATTTATTAATCCTAAAGTTAGATAAATTTTCCTTTTTTCCTAAAATATTATATTTTAAGTTAATCATTTTACTCAAACTTAGATTATGAATCCGTTAGTATTTTATGTAATCTACTATTAGTTACAACACATATCTATAAAATTATATTTATATTTTAATTATTACATAAAATCGTACATCCTATAATTAAAGTGACATTTTTTTAATGTTATGTAATAGCTGAAGATGCTCCGGTTAAATAATCACTTCTTTGCAGTATTTGTTGTAAGGCTTGAACTCATGCAGCCCATGAAACGCTGTAAATTAATCACATGTCCCAATTTACATAATTGTATATGTAATAAAATTACGTAATACACTGTTTCAACGCCTATATAAGCGTCAAAGTAAAACGACTAAAGGCAACAACAATCTTCAAACCAAATCAAAATGAATTTGAAATTCGCACTCATGCTTTGGGACTTCTGTTAACGCTAGAAACTGTATACGGTGAAGGTTTGTCACGACGAGGACCACGAAGATTTCCGTTTCAAGGCCACAACCTCCACAACCACCTACACCTCGTGTGATGTGTTTCCGGTTTTCAGGATAGACCATTCTTTCAAGGTGGCTTTAGCGATATGTGTAGCAGCAACAGCTTTCTCAATCCCTACCTCCAATTTACAACACAGTCGGTGTGTGCACCTGTAGGTCAATCGATTCCTGGAGCTCAACGAGTCTTTTTGCTGTTCGAGTATGTTTGCAATTGATTGACTACTTTATTAAAATAGTGATTATATTTGTTCTAATATTAGTATTAATATATTCCATAATTATATGTGAATTGTAGATTTCCCTATTATTCTGGACGCTACGTCTTCCTTCCAGAAGGGTCAGTGCATACCTAGTCTTCAAACATTTATTAGAACGGCTGGATCACTACTTATTTGCAACGCCATGCCATTTACTGGACAACTTCAGTGTGATTTTGCGCAAGTTCCTCCACCTTCCGTGCCTCTTCCGCAACTAGCAGCTATGGTTAGTTCAATGCCAATGGCAATGAGAGCCGGTCCACAATTTCGCGGCGGTAATCAACAAGGTGTTCAGCTTGGAGCGGCAAACGGAGGACGACGTTAATGAAATTGGTCACCTAGATTTAGTTTATTGTAAAATAGAGTCAATTATTCAGTACAATGTTGTGCATTATTTTATGAAATAAATAAAATTGATTTTTTAAATACAAATTGTTTATATTGCGAATGAAAACGGTATGTGTAGGGCCTGGATTGAAATGTCTCTGCTTCGTTTGTTTCGATTCAATTAAATGACGTGGACGCAATTTTGTTATTATTATTATTATTATTATTATTATTATTATTATTACCATTATTATTATTGTTATTATTATTATTATTATTATTATTATTATTATTATTATTATTATTATTATTATTATTATTATTATTATTACAAAACCCTTTTCCCTTAAAAAAAATAAGCATGGGGCAATAAGATAACAATTACAGCAAAAATGAACATCAAAGTCCTGTAATTCAAAGAGAACATAAGAAATCGAAGATTGAGCTTCCTTTCGGCTTTCACTCAACCCTGTCATTTGTGTAACTCTGTCATCAAGATACGCGCGATCATTTCTTTGCTGTTGTTTGCCGGAATGGCGTCCTCTTGATTGTTTCCGTAGCAGTATGAATTTTTTACAGAGGCCACGTTGCTAACCTTGCGTGCTCGAACCTTCCTCTTTTATCCAGGCTTGGGACTGGCTAGATTGAATCATTTCTGATCCAAACTAGGCGGAGTTATTATTATTATTATCACAATATCCTGTTACATTATTATAGTAACGTTACAATTAACAATTTACATAGTTTAGGAGGAACAACTAAATGTTTGTTTTATTCCCTATGGGACATTCATTTCAATTAAATCTTCCTCCAACTTATCGAAAACACTTGCAATCTATTTACACTCACAAAATTAAAACTCCTTTTGTGCACAATTACAATTTGTAACTTTTTAGAAATGCATCAGTTGTTCAATTGCGACTTAATATAAAAACATGAATTATCACGTATTTCGTAATAATTATATCGGAACACAAAGGTTAATACTAAATGTATTAAAGTTCTCGGTCGTTTGTATTGAATAGTGGAATATTAATATGAACTGGTAATTGTGGGCCTTGATTAGCCAAATCTTTCGGGTTCATATTGCTTCTATATATTATTAATGTGATTGATCAATACAATAATACCAGAGAATAAAATAGCAACAATAATAGCGTGTTTACTGTCGTTTCTACCAATTTAGAAATGTTCCAATTGTTCAATCTTGACTGAATATAAAAAATTGAATTATCAAGTATTTCGTAATAATTATATCAGAACACAAATTTCAATACTAAATGTACTAAAGTTAAAAATAGTCAATACAATTATGCATCATAGAAACAATAAAATAAACGGACAAATACAGAAATGGTCAGAGTTACACAATTCACATTATATTTCACAGGCACGCCAATAAATAATGTGGCGCTTTTCAGTGCAGTAAAACAATATATATGTGAAAAATTAACAAAAATTGAGAATTGTAAATATTAAAATACAAACATGTTAAAATAAGATTTACAAAATAATATAATCAATAATAGTAAAGCTACAACTAACCTCCCCCTAAATAGTGACTATAAGAAAATCTTTAATATATAAGTGCACAAACGTAGCGTAATAACGTTAAGCACAAAAAGGAATAACAATAGCAATTTTGACTTGTTTGGGGCAAAATTCTGCAAGGTGCGGTGGTTGTACGTTTGGATAAATTGGCATATGTTGGTCGAAGGGCAATTGTTAAGCATCATATCATTAAAAATTATAAAATTTTAAGATCCTAATTTGGACCAATAGAAATAGTTTCAGTGTGAACGTGTCCATTTTCATTAGGTGGGCGTCGATAAAATCACAACAGCCAATAGCAATTGAGATTTTTATTATCTGCTCAAGGTAAAAAGTAGTCAGTATATTGAAATAAAATTGTTATTTTGGAAAAAAATGCAGTTTTATTTATTTATTAACGCTGTTAAATTATTAATTGTAGATATTTTAAAGGTTATCGCAGTAACACTAAAATATTTTGTTGAATGGAATTTTTTATTTTGTAGAAACACTATTAGTAATGCATGGTACTATAATTAGTTCAATTAAAGCATTATTGTTTATTGACTATTCGTTGCGTTATCGCTGTTCGGGAAAACTGTAATTATTGGAAGATGCGTGGGGAATAATTGTCCAGAAAAGTCAGTTTTAGTCGGTCGATACTGACGTCATCGTGTTTACCAAAACGGAGGATTGTAAAGTGTTTCCTGCTTTGTTTGATCACCTTGAATAAACCGTTATATGATGAGTTTAATAGCGAAGAAATTGTATCTTTTTAGAGGAAAACATGACTGAAGGACTGAAACTCTTTTGGCACGTACACCGCTGATAAATTGCGTCAAGGTTCTATACACTGTAGTTACTGAGTTGACTACCATAATCGTTTGCATCTAGAAAAACTATGGGTTCATCATGTCTCCTGGAAAGCGTACAGAGGTCCCATAAACCAATTCGGCAGAACAAAAACTAATATCTTCCTTTACAGCTAAACAAATACCGAGTAAAACCATTAGTAAAGTCGAATTGTCTTTTGTCATTAAAGCTGCTTAGAGTTATCTGTAAAATCTTTAAACCATGCCATTGGCTTGTGGGTGATACGCTGTGGTGCCAATACGATTGATGCCAAAACGTTGAATATATTATATATATTATACAAAAAATAAATATGAGGCAATAAGACAACAATTACATCAAAACAACATCAAAGTCTCGTTAGCATTAAAGATTTTGCAAATCGAAGATTGAGCTTTCTTTCGGCTTTTATTCAACCCTGTCATCTGTGCAGCTCTATTATCTAGATGCATGCAATCATTATTAAATATTAGTATTGTCAGATTCACTTGAATAATAAATTCACTAGGTTTTTAAGTCAACCAGGAGAACTGTACAGCTGTTTCATCCTTATGTGGAATCATCAGCAGCGTGTACCTTTAAAGTTTTACCCACACATACACTTAAGTAGAAGTAGCTTTCAGTATACACTTCTAAAATACCTACCTAATTAGCACAATACATCATAGGTTAAATAAAAACAAAAACTCTCGAAAAATTAATCGATATTGAAGTGTACATCAATACTGTTGGGTTGTTCAAATCAATGTAAATGTCCAAAAAATTGTACACAATAATACTTTATTGCCCGGGTGGTATTTGATAAAGATGGGTTCGAATCTCATCCACGGCACGAAATGCGGACCCACGTTTGGCTTCGTTAAAATGACCACTACTGAAAGAGGACTACTAATATGTACTTGATAAAAATGATTGTAAAGTAGAATTATGCGATTTTTAAGAATAAAATATTAGAATTGTCAGATTCATTTGAATAATAAATCTACATGATTTCAGTCAACTAAAAGCACTGTTTGAAGTTATTCGCGGTGTATAACTGTTAAGTGTCACACACAAACCTCAACCTTTACCTTATCTTGTATCAGGTCGAAGCCTTATTCACTGAGATACTCGTGATTGAAATAAACTGTGCTCATTTATTCTTTACAATTAATCTGATCAATGCTAATTTTCCAGTATCCTCAAATGCTGCTACGGTACCACCGGTTTGACAAGTGAGAGAATTCTTTCACTAGGACTTTACCATATAGGTCCTTGCATACTGCCAGGTTTAATAGCCTATATGGTACGGTAGTGGGACACTAACCTCCAAAGCACTGCTTTGATATGCCGATTCGAAACTAAGTAATAACGCTACAACTTCATTTTATTCAGCTTGAATAGATACGGCTTGTGTTGTATTGTAATCCTTAGAAAAATTAATTTTAAAAAATTGAATCTAAATTAATTTGTTATGTTGTAAAAGTAAAAATTAAAAATGGAAAATAATGTCCAGTATTTAAATATGTCGAGTTAGTTAAAAAAGTCTTAAAAACAACTTTACAGTAAACGGAAATACTATAGGTAATTTTTGCAATCTTTACAGTAATTAATAAATCATTAATTAATGTGCTTAAAATGATTAATACTCCAAGATTGTGTTTCTACAACACAACGTTCCCGTAAACGTTGTTGCCTCACAATAAAAATTTTAATTTGAATAAAAAAATGCAATTATATTAAAAATATTATTTATTTATTTATTTATTGTTATTGTAACAAATGAGTGTATATACACTTACTATCATCACAACAATTACTGCAGTACGTCACTTTAATTAAAAGTAAGCAATGGTAAGTAATAAAGAATTGTATAAATTATCAACTGGTGTAACATCCAAAATGGAGTGAAATGATTAACATTATTTATAACGTCAAATATTAATTAAAAATTGGACTGCATGCAATTTTTTCAGATCCCAAATAATAAAGGGCATTAAAAATTTCAAAAAATGTAATAATCTATGAGATGGCCTTTCTTTTGAACAACTTGATCCACGCTTTTTGAATGCTGTCGATGAGAGTGTTGATACATATTCTTGTTTCATTTCATATTGAACAACAAACCGAATGCGTTCATATAAATCCTCAATTTCAGTATGCATATTGATGTTACGCTTTAGCATACTGAAAAATTTTAATAACATTAATGACTGGGCTGTTAGGTGGTAACTGAATGAAAGATAGTTTTTTTATTTTTAGTCCCTCTACTGTTTAAATATAAAACAAATAAATTGAACCTATATTAATATGACGTTACCTTTTTGGACGTATAACATGGACGTATAACATTATCTTGAAAAGCAATAGTAATCCCGGTGCATTGCATAATGAAAAATATCCTTTATAACTGAAACAAACTTTTCACTATTTAAGGTATCTGATATAATTCTCTATTTATAGGTTGATTATACTTAATACCAAACCAACACATTACTTGTCGAGGGTGGGCTTTTTTCTAACAACCGGGAGTAAATGTTTTTGAAAACTAAATGGTTTGTCCCAAATCACTGTTTCATCGGCAAAGTATACAGAACGCCAACAACACAAGTGTCATTCACTTTATTGTTTACAAAAGGAAAATTTATAATTCTTTTGTTTTTTAGTGATAGTTGGTTTAACTTTTAGTGATTGGAGTGTTAAACCAAATTATGTTGCTCTATTTCTGATTGTCGAATAGGTAAAATTGTTTAAACTATATCTGAAATATTTTTATTATATATTTTTTAATTCTATGACAATTTTTTAGTTATTCGTGGAAGGTGTAACACGTTTTCTTCCAACATTATCGTAATTTCGAGGTTTTTGTCCATTAATAATTCGATAAACGGTTGAAAGATTAACTCTCAATAAGTTCACCAAATTTTTGGGTAAAAATCTTTCATTTTTCAAGTCTTTAATGACATGATATTCATTTTCGGTAAGATGAAAACATATTCGAATGTTTATATAAACAACTAAACGATAAATTGCATAATAATTATGTAAGGTAGTGAGCGGGTTATATGATTATTTTACAATTTTCCATAAACAAATGTATATTATATCTGGCATTTAGCATTTATCCAAAAAATGTTAATTTTATTATGTAATTTTTGAAAATGTACGGTAATTACAACAACCAAAGATGTTTTATGAAAATCGCATCTTTCAGCAGTGGACACTTTAGCGAAACCAAACGTGGAACCGCATTTAGTGGGCCAGTGGTAAACTTTAAATCAATGTCTACATAGGTCCATGTCAAGAGCTGTACCGCTAGACCACCCCGGAACATGATTCAACCACCATTTTGGCAATATCAATTGAAACATTAAGCAAAAACGAATGCTTTTTTATTTAGACCAAAAACAAAGATTAAGACATTTTTTCGAATTATTACAAAAGAAGTGAATTGCTTGTTTAAAAGCAAATGATACTATAAGATGTGTGTTCATATATAAAAATTGTTAACAAAATCCATACATTTAAAGCAT
This sequence comes from Cardicola forsteri, assembly GCA_025895645.1. Taxonomy (NCBI): domain Eukaryota; kingdom Metazoa; phylum Platyhelminthes; class Trematoda; order Strigeidida; family Aporocotylidae; genus Cardicola; species Cardicola forsteri. The sequence goes on along the minus strand of JAKXYG010000645.1, from coordinate 35,952 downwards.
TTTAATTAATATTTATTGTTTTTTCTCTATTTTTTAATTTATTTACATTACATACTTGATTTTTTATTATTTTTATTTATATTTTTAAAGTTATTTATTTACATTATTGTGTACGATACGTTTAAAAGTTGGAACTGTATTAAAATGGGTGTTTTCTGGAAGCAACTGTTTAAATGTTACGTCAGGAATTATGCAATCTACATGACTAAAAATACATTAATTTTAAAATTATAATAAACATTATGGTATCCTTTGTAGAATTATAGAAAAATGTCATACAACACTAATTACGCTATTGTCCAGGATAAAATACAAAATTGATGTTTTAACCAATGATACATATAACCCAACTGTCTCATATTTGAGCCAGGACCAAAAGAGTGATAACCTTCTGGCTTGTTAGCGGTAGTAGCGTACAGCATTTGAGATCACGGAGAATTGTTCAGGTGCTGGCCTGACACCAGATAGGATTTGGATTTAAGTTTATGTGTGTAAGACTTGAAAGGTAAGCACTGCTAATAATTCCAGACAAAGATGTAAAACAGCTGTACATATATAGTTACTTAAACAGCTCAGAATTTATAGCTATTTTTAGTGATTTTTTTAAGTCTGAACTACGACAAAATGCTTTAGGGCATTTGGTAGTTGTTCAAAATGATGCTCCAGTGCATACATCAAAAAAGATAACTTGGTTTTTATCATAATTTAAAAATTAACGCATTTTTTTATTGCTTAGACTAAAAATTCTTTAAATAACAAACAGCTGAGTTTTGTTCAATTGCCTCCATACAGCCCGGATTTTAATATAATTGAACGAGAAGTGAATCGGAGAGAATATTTAGGCACGCTCAAAGAAAAAATAGATTCTGTTTTAAAAAATCAGATTCCACTAGATTTTATCAATAATTTGGTCGATTCTTATCCAAAGCGGTTAAAAGAAGTTATAAAAAACCATGGCTATCCCCTGAACTATTAACTTTGAATAATTGGTGATGTTTGTTTTGTGTATATGTACATATTTCATAATACAATTTATGTGAAACAGTTGTACAGTGCTCCTGGTTGACTGAAACCAAGTGAATTTATTATTCAAGTGAATCTGACCGTTCTAAGGTTTCATCTTTTGAAAGCCATTAACAAACAAAACCAAACCGTGTCATATAGACTATTAAACCTGTACACTATGCCAAATCCTATAAAGTAACAGCCCTAGTGGAAGGGATTACTGACGTGCTTGTTAGAGGTATCAATAGACACTTTGCGATGACAAGGCTTAGAAAATTTTGAATAGAAAATTTATTGGATTATTAATTGTATTGCGTCGTTAGTTATTATTATTATTATTATTATTATTATTATTATTATTATTATTACTATTATTATTATTACTATTATTACTATTATTATTATTACAAAATAACCTTACTTTAATCCGTGTTTTATATTATTATTATTAATAATAATAATAGCGATTATTATCTAAAATATTAAAATGTGTGGCTTTTGTTATCTATTTTTATATATGTATGCATATTTTATAATATAAATTATTTTTAAGTAACCAATTTGCTTGTTTTTTCAATTTTTTTAAAAAAATATCTACAGTTTTGTTTTTGGTCTAAATTATAATTAAATAATAATATTTGTAAAAAAATGTTTATTTTTAATTTCCACTACTGAAATAATATTTTACCAAAAACTTAGAAATAGTTGATATAATTAAATAGTATCACAACAACGAATCATCAATTTTGACATCAACCCATCTGCCGAGCAAACTTTTCCTAACAACAGTTGTACTCCAAAATTGCACCTATTTTTTTATAGTTCACCAAGATTCAATTGTGCCGTTACTGTAAAAACAAACAAGTGAATTTTACGTATATTTATTTATTACAATCCAATATTTATTTGTTATTTCTATTTCTCGTCCAATGGACGTGCAGTTGGAGGAGGTGAAGTACTATTTTTTGGTGCTGGTGAATTGACACTGCTACGAACAATGACGTCGACTGATCCCATAACATCGAATTCTGGACCCAAATTACTTCTTTCGAAAGGATTGCGCAATAGTTGAGCAAGCGCTGTTAGAATGCGGTAAGGCGATGTTGGAGATTGGTGACGGTTCGGCGACGGGAATTTACACGAAAGAAACACGTTGTTGTGCGTATGGACATGCTTGCAAATTAGTACGGAGCCAACGGTTCCAATGTATTGATGAATATTGTCAATGCACGTTCCTTGGTTTAAGAAAATGTAACTTCCGCGAAAATCGGCTTTTCTAATAAAAATAAATAAATATAAACAATACTACTTTTGTAATTTTAGTAGTATATGTAAGCAACTAACCAGTTCATTTAAATATTTTTATTTTTGTCTTAAAAAAAAATAATTTTATATTAAAAAAATATTTTTTTAAATTTATTATAATAGAATCAGTGACTGGTTGCAATATTCAAACTTAAATAATTTCAAAATAAAATTGATTAATAAAATATTATTATTATTATTAAATTAACTCTTTTTTTGAAAGAAAGTATTTTTCTAAATGCCCACTTATAAACAAAGAATTTTGCATCAAACATTTGATTGGTCTAATAAAAACATTTCAAAAGTAATTTAATATAAATAATTTTAAAAATCCTCTGCTAAATGATTATCTTAGGTATGTATTTGTAACAGTTAAGTATGTCTGAGATAAGTAACAAGAGCAGGATGTTACATTGTATCACAGTGCTTCCATTTTTTCACGCCAACCGTCAGTATTTGTAAATATGACAAATGCATTATAGTTAAACGAACAAACAAAATTTTACACACATGTTTAATGCGTCTAATAACTTCGGTATTGTGTTTCTTAACAGTGTTGGGAAATAATACTACACAGTGACCAAAATGCGCATTAAAAAAATTTTTGGGGCATGGTTTAACAGTACAACGTTTGAATCAAACCTGACTGGGTTCGAATCCCACCACCAGCCCACTAAATGCGGGCCCATGTTTGGCTGAGCAAAAATGTTCACTGCCGATTCCATGTATTCAAACATTTTGACCAAATATTTTTCTTTGATCACCCCATGAGACATGTATTTTAATTAGATCTTGTTGAATAGTATACAAACCTTTCTTCTGCCATCATCAATTGTCTATTCCAAAACCAAAAGTAAATGTAAAATTTAACTAAGTAATTTTTCGCCTAGTTTAGATCATAAATGATTTAATCTAGCCAGCCTGGATAAAGAAGGAGGGTTTGAGCGCGCAAGGTTAGCAACCTGGCCTTTGTAAAAAATGTATACTGTTACAAAAACAATTAAGAGAACGCCATTCCGACAAACAACGGCAAAAAAGTAATTGCACGTATCTGGATGACAGGGTTAAGTGAAAGTCGAATAGAAGCTCAATCTTCGATTGTGCAGAATCTTCAATACCAACGAGACTTTGTTGTTGTTTTGCTGTAATTGTTGTTTTATTGCCCCATGCTTATTTTTAAAACAAAAGCAGTTTGTATAATATATAATAATAATAATAATTTTTTTTGTCTAATCGAAGATTGAGTTTTTTTCAGTTTTTACTCAACTCTGTCATCTGAATTGTATTACCACTTTTTAAAAGACTTCTCATTGCTTATAGAAACCAAATTGCTAACTTTGAACTCAAATTCTTCTTCTTGAAACTGGTTCATTTCTAATCTTCTTCAAACGGAGTTATATAAACAATATTACAAATAAATTAGAATTTTTAAAATGTTATATTAGTATTGTCAGATTTACTTGAATAATAAATTTACAGGTCGAAGGTCATCCACCCGTAGCTCAGTGGTTTAAGGCGCTGGCCTGACACCAGATAGGGCGTGGGTTCAAGTTCATGTGTGTGTAAAACTTGAAAGGTATGCGCTGCTGATGATTCCAAATAAGGATGAAACAGCTGTACAGTGCTCCTGGTTGACTGGAAAACCTAGTAAATTTATTATTTAAGTGAATCTGACAATACTAATATAACATTTCTAAAAACATATAATCCCTTAAAACCCCATTGTTAATATAGAATTTGACCAATAACAAATGCAACTTACTCAAATATTAGCCAAACGTACGAATTTTGACGAAGTCCAAACTCGAAAGGAACACAAATGGATTCGGTAAAGAACATGGTAAAGAAATTGACCAATTCGTTACTGCTACACATATCGCTAAAGCCGCTATGAATGTAGGCATTTTCATAAAAGCGCAAACATATCAAATGTTTGGGAATTTGATTCAACTGCTGCGTTTTAATGCCGGTCAAGCATAGGGCTGCAATTAAAAAAATGAACGATGCCAACATTGCCTACTCTAATAGTGGTATTCTGAAATTGAAATGTGAATTTATACATATAATGTAAATTATGCAATGTAATATGCAATGACATAATTGAAATTTCTCAAATTTGTAATTGTGTTTTAAAATGTCTTGTTGTAATGCTGATCAAAGGTCAAATTACTTACGATTTACTAATGAATTGCAATAGAATCAGTTTGATGTTTCACGATGGATTAGATGTAAATATACATAATAACAATTATTATTACAAAACCCTTTTGTTTAAAAAATAAGCATTGGGTCACAACAAGATAATAATAACAGCAACAATGTCTCATAATCTGAAAAGACCCCATGGGGCAACAAAATGATTTAAACATTTTTCTTCTGCAGTCATCAATTGTCTATTCCAAAACAGAAGGCAAATGTAGAATTTGACCAAGTAATTTTCTGCCTAGTTTAAATCACAAATGATTCAATCTAGCCAGTCTGGATAAAGGAGGAGGGTTTGAGTGCGCAAGGTTAGCAACCTGGCCTCTGTAAAAAAAACAGTACAAGAGGATGCCATTCAGGCAGCCAACAGCACAGAAATAATCGCATGTATCTGGATGACAGGGTTGAGTCAAAGCCGAAAGGAAGCTCAATCTTCGATCTGTAGAATTTTTAATGCCAACGAGACTTTGTTGTTGTTTCAATTAAATCTTGCCAAATGGTTCTTAGACAAGTTTTCTGTGGTTTACGTCCAACCTTTCCATAGATGTACAGTAAACTAAAAAATCGAGTTTAATGGTTTGATCAACAAACAAATGTGAAAAAATAATGACGTATCTCTTGGCATCCTTGTGACTAAGCCGCTTAATATTTTGTTAGAGTTATCTCCCCTAGCCCAATAGTATACGTATACTTTAACCTTCCTCTACTAAAACCTCTCATAATACACAGAGTACTAAAATGGGGTCATTTTTGACCCCAATCGTTTTTTGTTTAAAACACATTATCAAGTTTCATAAATCGATGGAAATTGATAAAAGTTATGCTCAGAGACTTTAAAGATTTATTATCAAATAAAAATTTGGTAAAAATATATATATTCAAGGAATAACGAAATTAAATAGAAAATAAAATATTGGCTGCAAATAATCAACCATTACAGTTCACACAAGTTGTTGCATTGGGTTCTGTATGTTTAGAGCAAATAAGTGCAGAGCATAATAAACATTGAGCACTATATTTGGTGTCTTTCGATCTTGGGCAGAATGCACAACGATTTCTTTTTCCTCTTCCTGAATTAGCTATTATTGGTAGTAGTAGAGGTCCTATCAAAAATGTCATAAGTAGCAAAATAAAACATGTGTAGCATTGAAACCTCTTGTCAGTGTTTTGTACATCATTTCAGGAAGAAAATGATAATTTTACATAAATTTAACCTGTAGTTTAGGGATTATTGCAAAATTTCATACTCTGGGGTCATTTCTGACTCCATTTCAGGTCCAGGAAGGTTAAAATATATTTTAAATAGTTGTGGTATATGCTTCGGCGACGCGGATGCACCACGTAAAAGAAGACGGTCAGGACATTAAGACTTAATAAACGTTAGCTTAATTTGCAGGATTATCAGAATGACATTTTAACGTCCAAATTTGATATTTTTTAAATAACAAAACAATTATTGTGGCTAAGGCAGTAAGCTTAAAATATCCTTAAAATATAAACAAATTTATTAAGGAATACTTTAATGATTGTTATTTTTTAATTAAATATACGACAACAATTATTCGCTGCATACGTTAAATGGAAAGAATATTTATTTATATTAGACAAATACATGGGATGTTAATAATCCAGAGGATTTGAGTAATGCTTATAAAATCTCAATCTCCAATGATGGTGATATTCCTGACTGTTCGTAGAGTGCATCCTGCTCTAGGTATCTATAGACATCTATAAGGCCTAAAATGGGCCTAAAATGGGTCTAAAATGGGCCTAAAATGGGACCTAAAATGGGTCTAAAATGGGTCTAAAATGGGCCTAAAATAGGACCTAAAATGGGTCTAAAATGGTACTTGTGAATAAACTCTTAATTAAAAATTTTGGTTGGTTTTAACTTGAGAGTTATATTTTTTAACAAAGTACTTATGCTAAAATAATATGGATTATCTATACTCAAAGTTAATCGTTTTTTAAGCTTTTATAATTTATCATATAGTTCCTAGCATATTGCATAGGTTCGGTTATAAAAGAAATAATCAAAAAGGTTGGCCACGTGACAATCCTCATTATCACTCACCTTCATCGGTTTTCGTTCATTGGTCGAAGTTGAATGATAATGATGTCCCATCATGGCATGCATTGGTAAAGGCGGTGTATTCAAGTTGTTCGGGGCAGGAATTGATTAATGAACCAGCTATATACAAGGTTCAAAATGGGACTTGTCATTAAACTCTTATTTTTTTTGTTTTAACTTGAGAGATGTTTTTTTCAACAAAGTAATTATGCTAAAATAATATGGCCTATTAATACTTGAAGTTAATCGTTTTTTTAAGTTTTTTTATAATTATAAATATTTAAGTATCTTGGACTTTTTTGGACAAATAACATTTAAAGGAGATGACATTATGAACCTCCTCAAAATTCGTCTTAAAACAGCCATAAAAAGGACCTTTCCATCGATTCAACTAACAATGCTGTTCACCACTAAAGGTCTCCCTTTGCCCAACATTAAAACGGCTAAAAACACATTTTCCGCCTCACATTGCATTTACCAGTTCACTTGCAGTTGCGGTGACAAATACATTGGTCGGACAATGCGTCGCTTATCTAATCGGGCTAAAGAACACATTCCTAATTGGATCAATAAGAGGTCAAACGCAAATGAACACTTGTCTACATCATCCATATTACGTCACTTACTACAAACCAAACATCAAATCAAACGATTACGCAACAATAAGTTTAAAGAAAATTATTATTTCTTTACATAATTTTACAAGTGCTTACATAACTCAGCACACGCTAGTGCATACATTTTATTTAAAGTAAATTAATTAAAAATTTTGTATGTATAGTAAATTTAAAATTAATCATAATGTAAAAATATCAAAACATTTTTAAGAACTTGGCATCAAGCGTTTTAATTTGAACCCTTATCTGCAGATGGGCCGATTTCATCCAATTGCGGATAAGTGAATTTGAAAAATTTGATCATTCTTCTTTTCACACCATTATTAATGTTAAATTTTGTATACATACAAAATTTAAAAAATTAATCAATTTTCTTTAACTAAAATGTATGCAGTGGAGTGCACTAGGTTATGTAAGCACTTGTAAAATTATGTAAAGTGATCGTTTTATGTTACTAACTTAATATGTATATAATTGTTAAATGTAATTATTAAAATTTACCCATTTGAATGTCATTTATCCAAAAACTTTAAGACACTTAAATGTTGACAATTTAAAAAAAATATTTATTTTATGTTTGCTACTTTGAATGTTTTACTAGAAACGTCTTTCAGCAGTGGACATTTTAGCGAAGCCAAACGTGGACCCGCATTTTAGTGCCGGTGGTGGGATTCGAACCCCGAGGTCCAAATTTGAGCGTTGTACTGCTAGACCACAATTTACGGTAGATGATAAAACCAACTTATGGGAAAAAGTTGCGAAAAAAGGAACCAATGAGAGTTAGATAACTTGTTGTGTGAGTGTGTGATCACTCGTAAGTTGGGGATGGAAAAGTTTCAAAAAAGTGTGATCAAATTTGCACGATGATGCAATACAAATCGTATAGTATTATGTAAATATTGATTTTTCCACCTTATATACATTCTCAAGGTCAAACAATCCCTTTTTATAGAAGAATGCACCAACGTGATTCGCACTCACTCACGGAGGCTGACCAATAAGATTCTTTTAAATTCTTTTCCCCTTGGTTGGTTTTATCATCTACCTTTTATCGGTAGATGATAAAACCAACCAGTAAAAAAGAATTAAGAAAAATCCCACTGGTCAATCTTCGTGAGCAAGTGTGAAGTCACGTTGGTGCATTCTTCTATCAAAAAGAAATTATTTGACCTTGAAAATGTATATAAGGTGGAAAAATCAATATTTACATAGCACTATACGATTTGTATTGCGTCATCGTGCAAATTTAGTCACCTTTTGAAACTTTTCCATCCCCAACTTACTGACGGATTATCACACTCACACCAAAGTAGCCTGACTCTTATTGGCTCCTTCTTTCGCAACTTTTTCCCTTGGTTGGTTTTATCATCTACCGTTTTATCATTTACCGTTTTATCATTTACCCAATTAACTTTAAGTATAGACAGTTCATATTATTTTAGCATAATTACTTTGTTGAAAAATTCTCTCAAGTTAAAACAAAAAAAAATGAAAAATAAAATTTTATTGATAAATCCCATTTTGGACCCTGTATATGTACAATTTCGACCGGTTCGCATGCCAAAATGGAAGCACTATGGTAGTTAGTAGCATCCTGCTCTAATTACTTACCTTAAAAATATTTAACTCTTGCTAATACTTATCTAAGATAATACTTTAGCAATACAATTCAAATAACATTATTCGCAAATATAATTTGTAATTATAATATACAGCAACATCTATTCTTGTAATAAAGCAAAATATCACCATTTACTAAATCATATATCGAAAACATACAATCAAAAGCACATAAGCGTGCACTGGGTTATGTAAGCACTTGTAAAATTATGTAAAGAAATAATAATGTTCTTTAAACTTATTGTTGCGTAATCGTTTAATGTTATCTAATTTTTAAATGAAACTATTATCACTTACTCATTTGAATGTTATTTGTCCAAAAAAGTCCAAGATACTTAAATATTTATAATTGTAAAAAAACTTAAAAAACGATTAATTTCAGGTATTAATAGGCCTTTTTTTTAGCATAATTACTTTGTTGAAAAAAACATCTCTTAAGTTAAAACAAAAAAATAAGAGTTTAATGACAAGTCCCATTTTGAACCTTGTATATAGCTGGTTCATTAATCAATTCCTGCCTCGAACAACTTGAATACACCGCCTTTACCAATGCATGCCATGATGGGACATCATTATCATTCAACTTCGACCAATGAACGAAAACCGATGAAGGTGAGTGATAATGAGGATTGTCACGTGGCCAACCTTTTTCATTATTTCTATTTATAACCTATGCAATATGCTAGGAACTATATGATAAATTATAAAAGCTTAAAAAACGATTAACTTCGAGTATAGATAGTCCATATTATTTTAGCATAAGTACTTTGTTAAAAAAATATAACTCTCAAGTTAAAACCAAACAACATTTTTAATTAAGAGTTTATTGACAAGTACCATTTTAGGCCCTGGAGACTAATAACAGCAGGAACAAAGTGCGCACTGGTGTAACTCAGTTTCCGTTATGGCTAGAGTGGACATTGCAGAAATGACACGTCAGTTTGCACTTGGGAACGTTAACATTTTTGTGTTGCAATATACAATTTACAACTTTTTGCAACATAAAATTATTTAAAAATTATTAACATAGTAGAAATGTAAACAATTGGCACGTGTTAAAAATAAAACCAAATTTAATTTACTGTTTTGATTTATTTTAATTTTTCCACAGGAAACACATGTCTTTCAGCGGTCGACATTTGAGGAAGTTAAACGTGAACCCGCAATTGGTACCAGTGATGGAAATCAAACTTGTGATTACCTAAGTTATTCACTCGTTTGTATTTGAAGACAATGAAAAATTAACATTGATCAAATTCAATATAAATAACAAATTTACAGTCAGTTTCAATCATCCGTAGTTCAATGGTTTAAGGCGCTGGCCTGATACCAGATAGGGCGTGGGTTCAAGTTTCGTAATAATTCCAAACAGCTGTACAGTGTTCCTAATTAACTCAAATTAAGTCAATTTATTAATTAGTAAATCTGATAATTCTAATAATTTACTCTTGAAATAAAAATTTAATTCATTAATTTTAAATTTGTGTTATTGATTGTTATTATCATCATCATCATGATCGGGGGATAAACGCTCATCACTGATTATTATCACTGCCAGTATTCCAAGTTGCTAAAAGCCCACAGATCATTAACTTTTAAAGTAAACACTCAATTGACGGCATTTGAAGTATATTGACTTCAAATATTAATTACATCCTAAATTAAACCTTTCTAATAGAGAATAATGCTTACAACGTCTCAATTTCCAATGATGGTAATAATCTTGACGGTTTGTCTTCCACGTGGTGCATCCTGGACTAGGTGCTTATAGATATTTAAACTAATAACAGCAGGGACCAAGAACATAGCGGTATATTTGGGCTTTTACTAAATTCCCGCTTCATAAATGGATGCCGGCATATAACCAAGATACTTATAAGGTATCTCAAGGTATTCATGTACTATATGTAGTCGGTTAGGCTTGTGAATCTGTCAACGGGCGTCAATTCCTGTAATCGTGTTACCAAATTATGCTGTTTATTTTTGTTATTTATTAACTGTGGTTTAATCAAAAGGCTTCTTCCTGTTGTTTCATTATTTTTAAAAAACCTGTCTTCTTTCATTCAAACTACAAACAAAACTTTATTTTACAGAAACCATTTCAACATTAAAAAAAGAAAATTATATAAGTTTAAAAAATCTTTACAATTTGTGTTCAAAAACGTTGAATAAAAATAAATAAATAAATAAAATTTTAAAAAAAGAATTCTTCAAAACTAAAAAGTCCAAATATAAATAAACTACTTTTCTTTCATTCTTTTGGCATTTATACCTTCAGGATGCAAAACTTGAAAACTGCCTTCCAAATCAACAACGTGTTCATTCAATTCCCGATTAAAAATGATAGTTCGCTTGAGACAAAATATACCACCGGCATTGTCAAATTCACCACAATAATTGGGTGCAGAAAATACGGTTACAAGCGAACAGTTAGCGAAAAATTCATAGCCATCTTCGACTACTTGATGCGCTCTTATTATCAACGACAAACCGAATCGACTCAGAAAGAGGTCGACTATATCGGCGCTAAAAACGTACGAAACTCCTCGTTCGCTTGGACCAAAGCCGTTCATAACACGTTGGGCTGGAGTCAAGTTGGACTTATCTTTGATAATTTTAGGCAGGTTGACAGACCAGGGATCGGCCCACAACAAATCGCACAAAAGTCCGCTGTCGGGCACGCTGACTGGACGCACAATAGAATGTATCAATTGTTTGACATCGTCAATCGTTTGTGTGTCATTTTGCAATAGGCCGGGCGACAAACCACCGTGACAACAAAATATTTCGTTTTCAATAATGGCTGCGACAGGCAAACAGGCGAATACGTCTACAAATATTTTCCACAATTTGACACTGTAGCGACGCTTGCACTCGTCGTAAAATCCGTAAATACGCGAAATTGCCTGACATTCGTGATTGCCACGCAATAGGAAAAAGGTGTTGGGATATTTGATTTTGTATACAAACAGCAGACTAATCGTTTCCAAACTTTGTCTACCCCGATCGACATAGTCACCGAGAAATAGATAATTTGTTTGGTCAGGCCATCCGCACAAGTTGAACAGACGTATCATATCTCGATATTGGCCATGGATATCGCCACATACTTTCAAAGGACCATTTAATTCCAAAAGCATTGGCTGATCCATCAATAGTTTCTTGGCAAGACGACATACATAAATGATGTCCTCTTCAAGCATGGCATTGCTGTTCGACAACAAACAATCGTGAAAGTCATGAAGTGAAAAAGTACGTTTGGAGTGCAATTTTAATTTATCCAGAATGCTAAACAAATGAGGACATAAAGCAAACTATTATTATCCTTTTTAAGGATTGGCAGACTATTGCTTACATTAATTTGGAATAGATAAAAATAGATGCAGTAGTACAATATAATAAATAATACGTATCGATCGGTGTAATTTAAAAAAAAATCAGGTCAATAAACGTTGAGGATTATTTTTAAAGCACAAACTTAGAATAGATCAAAGTGAGATTATTTTGTAATAATAATATTAATAATAATAATAATAATAAAAACAATAATAATAATAGTAATAATAACAATAGTAATAGTAATAATATTAATAATAATAATAATAGTTATTACATTACAAAACCCTTTTTGCTTTAAAAAAAAAAGCATGGGGCAATAAGATAACAATTACAGCAAAAATTAACATCAAAGTCTTGTAATTCAAAGAGAACATAAGACAACAAAATGTTTCCATGTATTTGAACATTCTGCCAAACATTTTGCTTGTGCCCATGAAACATTTATTTTAATTAGATCTTCCCGAATAGTTCTTATCCAAGTTTTCTTTGGTCTGTCAACCTTTCTTTTACCATTTACAACTGTTCATTCCAAAACCGTTCTTGCTGGTTTTTCGGGCGGTAAGCGTAGAATTTGACCAAGTAATTTTCTTCGTCTAATTGTAATGATGTCATAAAGTGAACGAGAGTCAGTTCTTTCCATGATATTATCATTTAAAATGTGATCGCGCCAGGTAATCTTTAAAATACTTCTAAGACACCGGCAATGGAAAACATCCACCATCTTATCAATCTTGTCCGTACGTTTCCACCTTTCACTCCCATATATTGCCGTAGGAATGATTATTGATGCGTAATAATAATAATAGTAATAATAATAGTAACAATAATAATAGCAATAATAATAGCAATAATAATCATAATAGTAATAATAATAATTAGTAATAATAATAATAATAGTAATAATAATAATAAAAATAATAGTAATATTAATAATAATAGTAATAATAATAATAATAATAATAATAATAACTCCAACAGTTTGGCTCCTCTTAAGAACATACTGCTAATGGAAGGACAAGAGTAAACCTTTTTTAATAAACCACACCGAGGTCCAAATTCAAACGCTGTACCGCTAGACCACCCACGCACAATAATGCCAATGGAACGGCATACAGAAGGGTTCCATGATGAACGAAATGGAGTCTGACTAAGAGAGTAGTCATCAATCCTAATGAATACATGATTATGCTTGAAAATCAATTTTGTATTTTAAATAAATATGATATGTTTGAATAGTAACTAAATTGGCACGCGTTAAAAAGTTATTTATTTATTTCCAAATCCTTTGTATGGAGCAACAAGATTGTTCCATGCAACTGTACATTCCATACTTTTGCATTCAATGTCTTTCATATCCAAGATTGGCGTTGTATTGATTGAAATCATGTTGTTTTTATTTCATTTTTTGCTATTCTATAAAATGGTGACACATTTCAAATCAATTCCTGGGTTGGATGATCATTGATTCGAGTTTTACTCTGCAGTATGTCAGGACTTATGTGGTAAAGTCCTAGTGGAAGGAATCACTCACTTGCTTGTTAGAGGTAGTAACATACAAGGGCATTTGAGAACAGTGGGCAATTAGAATTGATAAGATTCATTATAAATAATAAATTCACAGAATCAAATTCAACCATCCGCAGATCAGTCGTTAAGGTGCTGGCCTGACACCAGATGTAAGCAAGACTTGAAAGGTATCTAAATAAGGATGTGAAACAGCTGTACAGTGCTGCTGATTTACCTAAAACTAAATAGATTTATTATTCAAGTGAATCATGCCAATTGTAATTGAAACCCATGAATACATCTCCATTGCCCAAAAAATGTTTTCCACAAAATATTCAAACAAAAAGCATTTATTTTTTAGCTACGCAACCCAAAATTTAAATATTGGTTGAAACGTTTGACAGAAATCTATTTTTAGCATAGGTATTTAATTTTTGGAAAATGAAATACAGACAACAGTGCTATTGAAAAAGCACACGCACAGATGCACAATCTAATTCAAACATTCTAAACATCAAATAATTGGCCTTTTACATTAACTCCATTTTATCTATAATAGATTATGTCACGACAAGAAAACGCAATATTGCTAACAGGATCCAAATGTGAGACCTCCTAACTGACCGTGGGAAAATGTGTGTTTCATGATGAGCGAAGTTTGGACGGAAAGGGTGGGATTTCATTTTCATTTTGACCTATTTATTAAAACGAACATGGGTTTAGGTTTTTGACAAAATACAATGTTGGTATCTAAGCCGGTTGACAGATTTTGATATCCAATTGGTTTTGTGTGTCTCGTGTAAAATTTAATAAAAACACAACTGGTTAAAATAATGATTTAAAGCATTGGAGAGTTTCCTTAATAATGCCGCATAAAAATATTGAAAGACGTAAACTGTGAAATGAATTTATTTCGTATATTTTCGTCAGTCACAAACATATAACATTGTAGTATATATATGTACGAAAAGGTGGATACAGATGACATCTAAGTTGGTACAACTCACAAGCTTTCACACAAAAATACCATTTATCGAATTATTAATATACATTCATTTTGATTGATGACGTGATCACCTCTTCATTATTTTCCATATTTATACGGAATAGCAAACAATTGACTTCAATTGGTTGATAAGTGTAACAAATGTAAAAGAATAGCAAAGTTTCTTGACCGATAGATGGCATCCTTGTGACGTCGCCACTGTTCGAAAAGATTGACGAGGCCGCCTAATTTTTTGTTGGGGTTATTCCCCTTATCCCAAGGGCTACATATGATATACGTATACTTTAGGATTATTTTTTAAAATATCCCAATTAAACCTATGTACATTCTGTCCCTGCTGTTATTAATCTATATGTATTTCAGCACCTAGTCCAGGATGCACCACGTGGAGGACGAACAGTTGGGAATATCACCATCATTAGAAATTGAAACTTTATAAACATTCCATTACTTAATCAAATTCTACGTTTACTGTCTAATAGATCAGTAAGAACGGTTTTAGAATGGGCAATTAAAGATGGCATAAAAATCTTGGTAGACCATAGAAAACCATTCGGAAAGGTTTAAATGAAGGCAATGTCTCATAGGATCAAACTCAAATTTTGGCAAAATAATCAAACACATGGAATCATTTTGTTGTTATTTCTACTGTTATTGTTGCTCTATGCTTAATTTAAAGCAAACGAGTTTTGAAATAATTATAATGATAATGATAACTTTTGTACTTTTTGTACAATCTTTCTCACTCTCACAGAAATAAAGTAACTTTGTCTCATATAAATGTATTTTGTACAAATAAACACATTTAATTGTACATAATCCTTACTTAAATAAAACTATTTTAAAACATTTAAATCTCAAATTAAATAAATTATATTCACATTGTAAAATCTAATTAAATCTTATAAAACATTTAATTTTAATTATTTTATCTACTTGTAAGTAGTAAATTAGCAAATAAAAATATTTAGAAAAATAGAATAATAACGAATACGGAAATATTATTATTATTTAAAATAAATAAAATTTATATTATACTAAATAAAAATCACATAATATTAAAAATAATAAGATTAAAAATTAAAATCAATTTCTAACACAATTGATCAATAATGTACATACGTTTTAATTTTAAATATGATGCAATTAATAAAAATACTAAAAAAATAATTTTTCAAAAAAAAATAGATAAATAAACATTTGAATTTATGTCAGTCGCTTTTTTCTAACATTATCTATGTAGTCGGAAAAGTTATCAATAGATTGCCGTAGATCATCCTCCTCGGTTTCATCATCCGAATCCAGAAGAACAAATTTATATTGTGGCGATACTCTTTTTTTTACTTGTAACGCCTTTTTGTTCGGTTTCATCAAGCAGTAGGCCATGTCCTTGGAAATACGACTCGTATTGAATTGGTGTGAACACGAAGGAAGAAAATACTGTAATTTAAAAAAATATGTAGTACACAGCATCCAAGCAAATAACCATATTATTATTATTATTATTATTATTATTATTATTATTATTATTATTATTATTATTATTATTATTATTATTATTATTATTATTATTATTATTATTATTATTATTATTATTATTATTATTATTATTATTATTATTATTATTATTATTATTGTTATTATTATTATTATTATTATTATTATTATTGTTATTATTATTATTATTATTATTATTATTATTATTATTATTATTATTATTATTATTATTATTATTATTATTATTATTATTATTATTATTATTATTATTATTATTATTATTATTATTATTATTATTATTATTATTATTATTATTATTATTATTATTATTATTATTATTATTATTATTATTATTATTATTATTATTATTATTATTATTATTATTATTATTATTATTATTATTATTATTATTATTATTATTATTATTATTATTATTATTATTATTATTATTATTATTATTATTATTATTATTATTATTATTGTTGTTGTTGTTATTATTAGTTAAGAAATGCTAATAATGCTGAGGATTTGAATTAATGCATAAAAAGTTTCAATTTCCAGTGATGGTAATATTCCTGACTGTTCTTCTTTCACGTGTTGCATCCTGGACTAGGTGTTGACAGACATCTAGGCTAGGAACCGAGTGCACAGCGGTATTACTGGGTTCCCGCTTTAGCGGGTTAGTGCGAGCATATACTTACAAGATATCTTAAGGTATACGTATAAATATGAAAAGTAATGAAGAGGTAATCACGTGATCACCAGCCAAAATGATAATGAAAATGAATAAATTATTATTTATTTGGTCGTTATTAACACAACTCTACTCACAAGTTTTAACCTACCCAAGTGTACTGGAAAGCCTCCATCGGGAGTCAAGGCATTTCTGATCACTCTGAATATGACAACAATTAAGCTATTTGGATGCATTTTCATGTTACATTTTGAATTTAAAATAATGTACAGTTGTAAATGAATGTTTATAAGTCTATTCAGATTTTTATTTTAATAAGCAATTATCAAAATATTTGTAGAAAAAGAATAAACTACTACTATGCTTAACAAAAATTAAACTGCTTCATTAATTCTTGTAAACTGGAAAAACCGAAAAAATTTAATCAAGGTAACAATACACATCTAAAGCTTCTGGAAAATCCAGAAAAACTTACTTGCACTCGAAAGCCAAGACTAATCAATACAAATACTCATGTCTGCCATACTTATCCAGAGTATTAACCCAATTCAAAATCAGACAAAATTCAATTTCTAACAAGCCTATCAAAGTAGCAATCAATGAACTAATTTGGACATCCTACAGCATAATGTAACTGTGCTTTATTCAAAGTATAGTAAATATGAATTATTTTTTCGAATTACATGTTTACCGTTTTGATTATATTTATACTCGTTATCATATGACGTTCCATGTTTCATTTTGTTCCCATTGTTTGTGCTACTACTTTTTTTGGTAATTTTGTTATTATTTATTTATTTATTTTTATTAATGGTGAAAATGTATTTTTACTTTGAATGTATATCTAGTGAGATATTTAAACTTAATGTAATAATAATAGTAATAATAATAATAATAATAATAATAATAAATATATTATTGTTACCCCGCATTTATAAATTCAAAAAAATTGGAGATTTAAATACGGTGCAGTTAAAAAACAAAAAATGGTTTAATAAACTACATTTTTCTATCCTCTTTATTGTTGGAAAAACATTTCCACTAATTTTTTAAAAATGTGTTTCTAAATCAAATTGAATTTACGGAGCATCTTAAAAACATTTTAAAAAATGATAAAAACCGGCCTGATATTTAATTAGAGTTATTTCACTTAGACCAACAGTTAACCATTTGTCATGGTGAGAGTTCCGTTATACCGCCGCTGTGGACTGATCCATATTAGTAAAAAATACTTGTTAAAATGATTTCAGTAATGGAACGCTAACAAACCTGAAGATTTGAGTAATGCTGATAAAATGCCAAATATTCCTGACTGTTCTTCATCCACGTGGTGCATCCTTGACACTGTATATGTAGGCGTCTAAACTATCAACAGCAGAAACCGAGTCCACAGCGATATAACTGGACTTGGATTCCCCGTTCAGTGGATGAGTGCTAGCATACACCCAAGATGCCTAAAAGGTATCCCAAGTTAACTATTTACCACTTGTAGCCATATGTAGATCCGGCAACTGGCGTCAATCCTAAAGAAGATCGCCTCGTCAAATCCTGTAGACACTGGCATCGTTGCAAGGAAGCCATTGAAACTTCATTCATCCTTCCAAAGTGCCTTGAAGATATCTATTTACCACATGTAACCAAGTTGACTTGCGAATCCGTTAAACGGGGCAATGCGTCGCCCACAGAAAATCATTTCGTCAATTCCTGTAAACATTAACATCGTCCTACCGCCTCTAGCCAAGTTCAACTCGCATCTGACAGCCTCTTTGCATAGAAATTCGGCATGGAACAACTAAAAACGGTTTGATTAATTCATTCGATTTAAAACAATTGGAAGTAGATGAAAAACTCCAATAAATCATGTCAAATTAAATTGTTCACATCTTTTACCAATCAATAATTGCATATTTTATTCAATTCAAACAAGATGACACACATTTTTTGGTATAATTCCGCTCTACCTGTATCTCTATATTTCTGTCTTAACACATTACTACCAGTTTCGTGTCTTTTTCAAATCAATAACTTACATCATCATCATCAAACAAACTGCCTTTCGAATAATCATTGATCAGTCGTTTGTATCCATTTTTTGACAACTTCAATATCGATTGAATTGATCGAAGAATGTTCGCATCCAAATGTTCCATTTCCTCCTTCAATCTATCCCAATGCATAGGAGTTGTTGAATCGATATGCAACAGCAATTTTTTAATTTCCGTGGGCGACGATTTGTGTTGAACAGCAACCAATTGACCGAAAGATCCCGAATGCCAAGGCTGTTCGAAGCTGGTCGATTCATCTTCGTCCGACAGAGACAGACGGGAATATTGACAGTCGGCATTCATAACCAGCGTCGGGGTAGTTGGCAAAAACCAATGTTGCTGCGATTTTGCATCGACGTGTGAACAAAACCATTCGTTGTCCCAACTATTGTTCTTGATCAAGTGAATTTGTTCGATAATAATTTTGCCTTCTTTGTAGCGTTGACTTGGTTCGAAGGCACGTTCGTATTTCCATCCCAGTTGCGTATCGCAGTTGGTACAATAGATGTCGGCGACAAAATGGATGCCGGTGAGTAGTACTCGTTGCTCGGCTTCGGTTGTACGGACGTTGACTACCTGATACCAAAACAACAACAACAAATAGACTAATTTTAAACGTTATTGATTGTTGGCAAATGTTAAAGGTCATATGTATATTTTTTAATTGGTCGGAATTCAAGTCTATTTTTATTGGATGTTAAAATTGGTTGTGATTGTTGTCTGATTGGTTAATTTTTAATTGAGCTATAATTCGATATTGTGGCTACTAGTTAACGTTAAATTTACAAATGGCAGACATATATATTTAAAAGGTATTTTAACGCATGCGTATACTATATGTAGCCGTTAATCAGTCAAAATTCTCCTACGTTTGTTACTGTTGTACATCCTGAACCCATGAATATCTAGACTAATAACAGCAGGCACCAAGTGCACAGTAGTATAACGGGGCTTCCGTTTCGCTGGGTAAGTGCAAGCATAAACTCAGAGTATTTAAAAGGTATCTTAAGATATATGCATACTATTGGCTAAGGGAGATAACCCTAACAAAAAATCTGGTAGCTTCGTCAATTTTCGCCAAAAGACTGCTATTTTTTACGTTTGTTACGCTTATCAAGCCATCGAAATCGATTATCTAATATACCGTACAAGTATAGAAATAATGACTACAATATCATATTCCTAACGTAAATGATATCTTTATTATTAATAAATTTGTAGATGAACGAGTCCCATCATAATTTGTTATTTTCATTAAATGTCAAATAATTTATTATCATACATATTATTTTATTATATTACAAAACCTGTCTACTTTAAATTAAGCATGGGGGCAGTTAGATAACACTAACACCAAAAACAACAATTTCCATGTGATTAAACATCTATCAACGTAATCTTTCGAAATAGCTGTCATTCGAAAACCGTTCATGTTGGTTTTTCGTAAAATTTGACCGCCTAATTGTCTTCGTCCAATCAAAGAATGACCTCCCTTTCGGCTTTTACTCAACCCTGTCACCTGGGTCCACGTTTTCTGTGGTCTACACCAACTTTTCTATTGTCCATTCCCAAGCCATTTTTGCTCGATTTTTAGGCAGCAAATGTAGAATTTGACCAAAGTAATTTCCTTCGTCCAATCGAAGAATGACCTCCCTTTCGGCTTTTACTCAACCCTGTCATCTCGGTCGTGCTATCACGTTTTTGCCGATGGTATCATCTTGTTTGTTTCTATGGCAATATAGAGTTTCTACCGTGACCAGGTTGCTAATTGTGCGCTCAAATCGTGTTCTTTCATCCAGGTTGGATCATTTTTTAAAACGCTTTACCAATAAATACAGCTTTATATAGGAATTTTTATTGAAAACACGATTAAAATACTATTTTTCCCATAAAACCTACAACATACATTTCCCATGTTACCATGATCTACAGTAGTTTTTTAAAAAATCTAAAAAAAAATGAGAAAACTGTGTTTTTACAAATCGATAATAGTAATAATAATAATAAATATGATAATACTAATAAGTATAATAATAATCATAATAATGAGAACTCATTTATCAGGAATATTAATTGTAACTTTTTTAATTATTCCTTTACACGGTGTTATTGCTTTAAAACGCACTTACTAATGTACTAATAAAAAAATGTAATAAATAAACAAATTTATGACAAAATGTATGAAAAAACAATTTGTTTTAAAAATCTAGTTAACTTTCAAAAACAGAATAAAATTTATTTCATTTTTTCTTTATTTAATTTCAATTCAAAAATTAAATGAACATTACACACATTCAATAAACATTCATTTGAACAAAAAAATCGTAAGCAAGGTAACTATATAATATTGTCATATCCAATGCTATACATTGCTTTATATAAATAATCACATGATATCAATATCTAATCAAGGTCAGTGTTGTCATTTCATTTCTAAACAATACAAAAAATTAAATTTCTACATATACATACAAACAATGAAATAATTATTAATTTTTACAGAAAAATTTAAAAATAGAATACTTTCCAAATTACTAATTCATTCATTTGGCAAGTAATATGTTCCGGGGTGGTCTAGCGGTACAGCGCCGGGATTCGAATCCCACCACCGCCCCACTAAAATGCGGGCCCACGCGTTCGGCTCCGCTAAAATGTCCACTGCTAAAAGGCATGTGCGTTTCTCGTAAAAACATTCAAAGTAGCAAACATAAAATTAAAATAAATACATTTCTATATTTGGACGGTATATAATCGTAAAAAAATAACAAAGTTTCTTGGCTGGTAGACGGCATTCTTGTGACGTCGCCACTGTTCGCAAAAATTGACGAGGTCACCCGATTTATTGTCATGGTTATCGCTCTTATCCCTAAAACTACATATGCTATATGTATACCTTCAAAGTAGTTTTTATTTTAGTTAGTGACATGATTACCTCTTCATTATTTTCCATATTTATACACCATGTAAAACAATCGACTTCGATGGTTTGATAAGTCGTAACAAACGTGTAAAAGTAACAAAGTTTTTTGGTCGGTAGACGGCATCCTTGTAACGTCATCACTGTTCGCAAAGATTGACAAGACTGCCTGGTTTTTTGCCAAGGTTGTCTCCCTTAGTCCAACGGCTACATATGGTATACGTATACCTTTAGATATCTTTTAAGTATCCTGGGTGTATGTTCGCTCCCACCTTTCAAATATCTTGAGATATCTTTTAAGTATCCTGAATGTATTCTTGCACCCATCCACCAAAGGGGAATCCGACTTATACCGCTGTGCACACGATCCCTGCTGTTATCAGTCTAGATGCTTAGGGGCACCTAGTCGAGGAAGCACCACGTGGAGGACGAACAGTCTTTCGGGCGGTAAACGTATTATTTAGCCAGGTAGTTTTCTTCTTCTAACCCTTTTGCTTTAAAAAATAAGCAATTACAGCAAAAATTAACATTAAAGTCTCGTAATTCAAAGAGAACATGAGACAACAAAATGTTTCCATGTATTTGAACATTCTGCCAAACGTTTTGCTTGTGCCCATGAAACATTCATTTCAATTAGATCTTCCCAAATAGTTTTTAGCCAAGTTTTCTTTGGTCTGCCAACCTTTCTTTTACCATTTACAATTGTCCATTCCAAAACCGTTCTTGCTGGTCTTTCGGGCGGTAAACGTACAATTTGATTAAGTAATTTTCTTCGTCTAATTGTAATGATGTCATGGAGTGAAGGAGATTCAGTTCTTCTCATGATCTCATTATTTGAAATGTGATCATGCCAAATAATCTTTAAAATATTTCTGAAACGCTGACATCAAAAAAAAATCCACCATCTTATCAATCTCATCTGTTTGGCTCCACGTTTCACTCTCATATATTGCCGTAGGAATGATTATTGATGCGTACAAACGAAGTTTTGTCTTCAAGCAGATAGAAAAACATGATTATAGTGATTTGAGTTTATGAAAGATTGTCCAAGTCTGGCTTTAAGTTCAATTTTGGTTTTTCCTTTTTTTTTTAATCGATGTTAAATGTCAATTTTTTGTTTATTTTAAATCACACAGGTTTAATAAAAATGACATAACTGTTAAGTCTAAACATCAGGCAATAATCCAGTGTGATACAATGCGGGATTCCAATTTGTTTTGTGTCTTCTATGAACCTTTCTTTGGTTATTATCAATTATTCATTCAAAAAAACCGTTCTTGGTGCTATCTGTCAGGCGGTAAACGCAAAAGTTGACCGAGTAATTTTCTTCGTCTAATTGTAACGATGTCATGGAGTGAACGAAAGTCAGTTTTTTTCATGATTTCATCATTTGAAATGTGATTGCGCCACGTAATCTTTCATATACTTCTAAAACACCGGCGATGGAAAACATCTTATCAATATATCTGTTTGCTTTCACGTTTTACTCTCATATATTGCTGTAGGAATAATGCGAATAAAAGAACATCACCATATTGATTTGAGTATATGGAAGACTGACATTGCCTTTCTATATCTGGCTTTACCAATGATGCTTCTCAGATATGTAAAGGAATCAACAGCATTAATATTTTGTTTACTAATCTTGATGGGTAAGTAATTGCTTAACTTAGTGCACAACGCTTTTGTTTCTAAGTAATCCGTAAGCCAATACGAGAACTAATATCACTGAGACGTGTTGTCATGTAGTGAACGAGAGTCAGTTCTTCTCATGATCTCATCATTTGAAATGTGATTGCTCCACGTAATCTTTCAAATACTTCTAAAACACCGGTGATGAAAAACATCTACCATCTTATCAATCTTGTCTGTTCACTTTCACGTTTCAGTCCTATATATTGCCGTAGGAATGATTATTGATGCGTACAAACAAAGTTTTGTCTTCAGGCGAATGGAAGAACATTACCATATTGATTTGAGTTTATGGGAGATTGACATTGTCTTTCAAGCCTGGCTTTAACATCAATTTCGGTTTTTCCGTCTTTACCAATGATGCTTCCCAGATATGTAAAGGAATCAACAATATCAATATTTTGTCCACTAATTTTGATGGGCAAATCATTGTTTGACTTAATGCACACCACTTTTGTCTTTGAACAATTAATCCGTAAGCCAATACGAGAACTGATATCACTGAGTCGTGTTGTCATATTTTTGCATCATTTCTGGAGTTTCACTAAGTAGACCAATATCATCTGCAAAATCCAAATCTGTTAATCTGCCTTGATTCCATTTGATACTATAAGATAAATAATTCATGGATCGAGTCATAATGAAATCAATTACCAGAATAAACAAAAACGGTGACAAAATACATCCTTGACCTACTCCCGTAATAATTTCGAACATACCAGTATGACCACTTTTTGTTCAAACACAACAACTTGAATTTTGGTATAGTAAACGCATAATGTTTACATATTTCAAAGATATTCTGTAAAACTTATCGATTTTTCACAAAGATTCTCAATGAACACTGTCAAAAGCTTTCATAAAATCAATAAAATTGATTGTAAGTGATTGCTGAAATTCTTGACTTTGCTGAATTATATTACGGAGGATGAGTATTTGTTCAATACAACTTCTTCTTTTCGAAAAACCTGCTTTTTGTTTTCAAAAGTAATTATCTATCCCATTACTTAAACAATTTAAAATTATTTTGCAAAACACCTTACCAGGAACAGACAATAAGGTTATTCCGCGCCAATTATTGCAATCACTCAGACTTCCTTTTTTGGTAAGGGTAACAATTACTCCTTGCAGCCAATCATTTGGAACTTGTTCATTATGCCGTATAACATTAAATAAATGAGCAAGCTCACTTGCTACAACATCACCTCCATGTTTGAGCATCTCTGCAGTTATCTCGTCAAGTCCTCCTGCCTTATTGTTTTTCAACCTTTGAATTGCATAAATTACTTCAGTTACAGAAATGTCATCAATGCATATATCCGGATTTTGAGTCACATTCATATCATTATCATTATCAAAATCTATAAGAATATTTGGCATAGGCTGATTAAATACTTCTTTAAAATGTTCTACCCATCTAGATGATTGCTCATTATTTACTAGAACTAAACGACCATCTTTTCCTTTGATTGGAATATCGGTGTTCTTTCTAACTCCCGACAGTTGTTTTACAATTTTATACAAAGTTTTGGAATCATTTTTTGCTGCTACCTTATCTGCTTCTCTGCATCTGTTTTCTAACCAATCATTCTTATCATTGCAGCAGCTTTTTTTAACCTGTTTATCTAAAGTTCTATATTTATCATCAAATATTTTCAAAATAACAGGATTGTTAGATTGATCTCTCTAATTTTTTTTTTCGGCTTTCACTCAACTTTGTCATCTAAACCGTAATATCATTTCTTTGTCGTTGTTCGCCGAAATGGCGTTTTTTCATTGTTTTTCTAGTAATATATACTTTTTGCAAATGCCAGGTTGCTAAACTTAAGCTCAAACCTTCCTCCATTTAAGAGGCCTATGATTGACTAGATTATCAATCATCATCGGGAATAAACATCCCCAACCGGTTATTATCACACATGGTAGTCCAAATACCAAAACGTTTGAAAAAATCAACTTTTGCAATGTGCACTTAATGAATGACACTTGAGGTGTGCTGATATTAAATGTTAATTATTTTTTTATTTATTTTATTTTTATTTTATGTTTGCTACTTTGAATGTTTTACGAGAAACATTTTTCAGCAGTGGACATTTTAGCTAAGCCGAACGTGGGCCCGCATTTTAGTGCCGGTGATGGGATTCGAACCCATGTCCACCGAAGTCCGAATTCGAGCGCTGTACCGCTAGACCAATTCCCGGCACATCCCAATGATCTCTGTTGGCTGTATAGGATAAACAAACGGACGCCCAGTTAAGCAATTCATTTGGACGAGAGGGCTACAATGTCTGTCCAAATTTTCCGTTCGCCGCCTGGCCTTTTTTCAATCAGTGTAATGGATGGACTTCCATAGCTATTCTGGCTGAATGAGTGGGCGACCTATGTAAAACATGGCCAATCCATTTTAATTGTCTTTCTTTTATTGTGCTTGAGATACATGGCCAATAAATGTTAAAAGACTTACAAATATCTGGGAATGGTTAAAATACTGTATTGGTTATTAAACGAGTGCGTTCAATAGAGGACAACGAGCAAAACCATATAAATCTTGAATAAGAGTCCAATTTTTGCAAGCATCTTGCAACCATCATGAGTTATACAGCCCTCAAGTGACAGGGATACTTTATCAAAGATGGCATCAACTACAAAATTGAAGAGTGTGGATGCTAAAACACATCCTTGGCAGACACATGAGTTTATGTACAGTACATCGGTTAAAGAATCACCATTTCGTATTAGTGCGTCTGATGACGTGTATAACGACTTAATAATGTTGACAATCTTGGCAGGAATTCCCTTGACAATAAGAAGACTCCACAGTAGGTTGCAATCAACAGAATCAAAGAAGGTTGAATAATCTATAAACGCACAGTATGTAGGCTGTTGGTTTTGCGATCAAAGTTCTACGAATAGTGTAGATGTAATCAATGACGAAATCCAGCCTGGTTTGCTCGTGTTTGACACTCCTGTTCACCACGGATCCTGCGTAAGATAATATTTACCAAAATTATTAAAACCCCGCAAAGTAAGCTGATTCCTTTATAATTACTGGAGTCCGTTGTATCTCCTTTTTTATGGATTGAGATTATAATAGCTTCTGTCCATGCTTTTAGTGTTTTTTCTTCTTCCAAATGGAGTTTATCAAAGAGCATAAATCTTATATAATATTTATCTCACCATACTTAAAAACTTCTATTAGCATGCCATCTACTCCTGTAGCCTTCCCATCTTTCAAATAATGGTATGCTAAGATAATTTCTTTGTGTGAATAGGTCTCTGTCAAAATTAAGTATGGGGGGATAAAATAATAAATTAAAATAATGTAAACAAAAAATTTAGAAAATACTTTGTTATAAACAAAGTCGAGATAAGTAACATTTTCTTAAACAATATCAAAATTCTTTTAATTGTTTTAAATATGCGTTTATTTTAAAATTTAGGTGCTGTTAATCACAGATGACGCAATCATTTGTAATGTACATTAAAATATATATAGTTTGCAAAAACGTATTATTTACCATAAATAAAGCGAGGATCTTATCAAAATTAATAAAAAACTAAAATTTCAGTTACAGAAAAATACAAAAACATTGTTAAAAGTAATATTTCGGTGTATAGTTTAAAAGTGGTAATGTGTTTTTCACTATCATCTATAATTTACCATGTGTTTGTCTTATTTAAACAAATAAAAACAGATTTTTATAAACTTGCTCTTATATGTCTAGATTTGAAAATTATTTAAATGTTTTTCAATTTTCTTAAATTAAAAATCAAGAACGTAAAAAATGTTTCTCAAATCTATTATGACGACACCAAACTAAAACCAATAAGTAAACAACTGACCAATCACAGTGAAGCCAAAATAAAAACAGACATCAATATACTAGTTGAGGAATTTCACTCATATATATTATCTGTGATTTCTAAAATATTTTATTCTAGTCTATATCTAAATCTTGTTTTTATTTTGATCTTTAGGACAAGTAGGTTAGCAAGTCAAAGTTTCCGTGTAATAAGTAGCTCACTGTAACGTTAATCAACTTAACACAGTTATAACAATATCCTAGCACCAGTTAATTAAATAATAATTAAAAATCGTAAACATAGTTTTAAAAATGTTAATATTATCGTTAATATTATTATAATTATCATTATATTAAATTTTAATTTTACATTCAGAACAAAAACAATTTCACTATTAATTATAAAATACTCAATACTAAAAAAGTACAAACAACAAAAGTAAAATAAACAAAAATGTAATAAATAAAGAGATTATTGTAGTCTACTATAGTGTTTATGTATTTTCACAATATTATTAATATTTTTTACAAATTATAGGGGTCTTCTAGTTTAAGTAAATAGTAATGTTATGCTTTATTTATTGAATAACGATTGTTGTATATTATTACTAAAAAGTTTGTTTTCAAATAAATTTTTATAAATATTGTTAAAATGTTATTTAAAAAATTAATTACTAACAAGTGTTAATTATTACAGTGCGTCAATGTTGATGTAAATTAGTTTATATATATATATATATATATATATATATATATATATAAACGGATATAAAACATTCTATAACAAGTTATTTATGTTCATCTGCTGATTTAATTATTCTACTTTGTATTATTATACTAAATAATATCAAATATTAATGTTTTAACCTAATTTAATAAATTACATTTTAAGTTTGTGTAATTTCACATAATTCAGAAATATACATCGACAAATACTTTACAATAAAGTATAATTTATTAATAACAATTATTTAACTAGTATAAAATTTAATTATTAACTACATGGTTGCTTATTAAAATTGTTTCTGATGAAACACTGGTGCAATAAAAAACCGAAAAAATAAAAAATAAAAATTAAATACATGTGATTCAATAGCACAATATTCAGTTAAAATATTAAGTTATAAAACTTAGTAAAACTTAATAAATTTTTTGCATAAAAAGTCAAAAATTAAGTCAGTTCATAAATAAGTTTTATGTAGTGTCAAATGTCAAATATTGTTTAAATAATATATTAAAATTCTAAAATATAGTAATTTATAAAAAAATAATAACTAAAAATCTAATAAATAAAAAATTTAATGTAACTAAATTATTTAAAAATTTAATTAACGTGTTACTAAATCTTTTTTTGAAACATTGCTACAAATTACAACAATAAAAAATTATTTATAAATAAATAAATAATTTAACAAATAAAAATTAATTTACATAAATATTGTTTTTTTTTAAAATTAAACATTTTTACTAAATTTACCTTTGTAAATAAATAGGCTCTGCCCTGACTTCCTTGAAATGATTTGCTAATAAGATTTTCATGTAGAGCTAAATGGGCACGACAGTGAAGACAACTGTAAGTCCAACAATCTTTTTGATACAAAAAATATTTTTGAAATTTGCCATTTACCATAATATTCACAAATAACAAATAGTTTTAAATTAGCACTGGGCAAAACATATTTAACAATGATATATTAAAACAGTAAAATACTTTTTTTAAATAACAATATTTTTTGTATTTAAAAAATTAAAAACGCACACAACAAATATTTAAAAATGTAATATAATATTTTTTAATAAATAAAAACACCAATGTAAATATTTTAAAAACATTTTAATTGTAAATGTTGAGATTGAGAATTTAATAAAAACTTGTAAAAAATTTTTTATTTAAAAAAATAAATATATAATATATAACATAACGTAAAAAATTTGACAACACTATATTTTCTTATAATATAAGTTAAATAAAATGTAAAATATTTTGACTATCTACATAAGAATACTAGAAGGTGCGAGTTGTAAGGTAACTTTATTTTATATATTATTATTAGTTATAGATATATAAAATTTTAGTATATACATAAATAAAATGTTCAACGTTGGCATTTATATATATTTGTAATTTATTATAAAAGCAAGTTTAGTTTAAATAAACACATTGGAAATAAAACTGAGCTGACAAACCATAATATGTATAAAGTGTATTTTATGCAATGTACATATTAGTTATTAAACAGTTTTTGTATTGTAAAATAATTACGTTATTACATTTTAAAAATTCTATTTAACTTTGGATTATCTTAAGTTGCAAAAATACATTACTTATTGGTAAGCTTCCTCACTTTATATGCTATTATATTTTGTTCAGCAAAAATAAAAACAATTAATTTAAATTTATTGTATTTATTGTTTTTAATCACTTATAAATTTAATAATCTATGTTTGATATTTGAAAATGTTTTTATAAATAAATTATTAACATAATATTAATTAAAATATACATTTAATAATATTTATCAATAAAATAATTAGTTAACAGTTAATATAATTTTACAATTAATTAATTAATTTCAGTTTGACGCTGTTTCCTCGAAACATTTTACTAAATTTGCTATAAGATAGTTTTATTAAGTTGATATTTATTGAATTTTACTTAAATATTTTATTTATTAAATTAATTTTTAAAAATAATAAAATACAGTATTAAAATATAAAACACTAAAATTTCAATCAATTAGTGTAAATTTTACTTTAGTATAAATTACAATGCACAAATTATTAATAAACATTGAATAATGTTATATATATATATATATATATATATATATATATATATATATATAACGTTGGATTGCAATGTTAGAATAAAGTAATAAAAACATTTAAAAAAATTAGATATTTAAAGTTTTAACAATTACTTATATACAAGTGCAAACTTTGACAAATTAACACAAACAAATAAAAAAAGTTTTAATAAATAGTAACATATGCGTGCATTAATGTATTAATGTTATAAAATATAATTTATACTAAACAATTTTTACAATAATTAATAGTTATTTCTTTTATTTACATTATTCACTCCGCCTAGTTTGGACCAGAAATAATTTAATTTAGCCTGTCCTAAGCCTGGATGAAGGAGGAGGGTTTGAGCGCAAGGTTAGTAACCTGGTTGTTACTGTTAAAATAAAATATTAAAAAAAATTATTAAGTTTTATTTTAAATACAATTTTTATATTATTGTACATTTAAACAACTTTGAATTTATTTGAACTTTGTTTTAAAGCGCCTTTTTCTATTTAAATTTATCACGTTTGTTGTTGACGTAACTGTGGTGCTGTGAGTATGTTGTATCCTGTTGGTATGTAATTTTAAACTATTTTATAATAATAAATTGCAGAACAATAATTTAGATCACACAAGCGCTTTTTAATTTTTCAAAAAAAAATGACAAATGACAATTGGTAAACAAGGTTTTGGATGTTGGTCTTCAGAATACCGATTGGAACCAGTAACAATAAAAAGCTATCTTTATGATGATCATTTGTCTGATGTGTCAAATGATTGTGCTGAAATCAAGAGTGACAAGCTTGAGATGTTAATGAAATTGAAAAGAAAGATTAACTTATTAAAACTTGAATTTAGATCGGAGTTGAATGCTAATTAATTTGAAGAGGTTAGCGACAATAATCAGAGTCTACAGATGAGCAATAATGAGTCAATTAGCTTTTTTAAAACTATTATTAACAGACTAGACCTTTCTCATATTGAAATAAGCAGTCTTAACAATAATCCAGTAGATTACCGGAGGTTTATAAATAAATTCAAAACCTCTATTTAGTGCACATTGTGCAGTGATAAACAGAAATTAACTTACCTAATTCACTAATGCGAGGGAGAGTCTAAGGAAGCAATACGTGAATGTATGATGCTTCCACCTAAGGAAGGTCTTTCAATGGCTAAGGACACATTGAAGTAAATGTATGGTAGATCGCATGTAGTGACGCAGTCAATTTTAGATAAGCTAATAATAGGTCATCAACTAGCAGCAAATGCTAGTAGCTTAGTGCCTTTCTCAATACCAATAAAAAATTGTGATATTATTTTAACTAAAATGGGATGTAATTCTACCTTTGATTCTATAAATACTTTAGAACGGGTAGTAATTAGACTTCTAACGTTATTGCAAAGACAGTGAGCTATAATAACTAATAATTTATATCAAGTAAATAAGGAACCACTGTTTAAGGACCTTATACAGTTTGTTTCTGACAATGCAAGGATTATGAATAGTCGATTCGGTGAGATTGCATCGCAAACAGATTCTACACCAAAAACGACTAAATCAAGGTTCACATTTTTAAGTAAGATAGGTTTACGTTGCCCAGTACAAAGTGGAGATTATAAACTTGAGAATTGTGACTAATTTTTTAAGTTGGAACAAACTGATAAGTTCAGATACAAAAAGGCGCTTTAAAACAAAGTTTAAACTAAGTCAAAGCTTTTGAATGTACAATAACATAAAAATTGTAACTAAACTAAAAATTAATAATAATTTTAAATATTTCATTTCAACAATAAAAAACTTATACTTTTACAAAAACAATAAAAGGAAGTTATTTTGGTAAAAAGCGGCAAAGAAGTGATTGCACGTATCTAGATGACAGAGCTACACAGGTGACAGGGTTGAGTGAAAACTGGAAGGAAGTTCAATCCTTGATTTGCGGAATCTTTACTGCTAAAATCTTAACCAGTGTTGGCACATAGAATGTGCGCACAGTTTTTTTTAGTGAACAGTTAGAATAAATCCTTCGAAAAATGAAAAAGTACAACTTAGATATTTTGGTATTAGCATAATGCAATAGAAAGGTCAAAACCATTTTAAGAGTGGAAATACATTAATTTTATATTCTGGACATAAAGAACATCATATTTATGGAGTTGATATTATGTTGAGTAAGAATTCTGCTAAAACTATAATTGTATGAAAGCCCGTGAGCGACTGTATTATTTCAGTCAAATTCAACATTAGATTTGCAAAACTAACAATTGTACAAGTCTATGTCCCTACTGACGTTACTGAGAAGAACCAAAAAGATATCTTGAATAATATGCCAAGAAGAGATATCAGAACATTGATTGGTGATTTCAGTGCAAAATTAAACAAAGATAGATCTGGGTACTTCTCAAATTTTGGACCACATGGCTGGTTGTAGATTGTTGACGCCAAATAATCATTGTGGACAGACATTGTAGCCTCCTTGTCCAAATGAATTGCTTAATTGGGCGTCCGTTTGTTTATCCTATACAGCCAACAGAGATTATTGGGATGTAATTAACATTTAATATCAGCACACCTCAAGTGTCATTCATTAAGTGCACATTGCAATAGTTGATTTTTTTTCAAACGTTTTGGTATTTGGACTACCATGTGTGATAATAACCGGTTGGGGATGTTTATTCCCGATGATGATTAATAATCTAGTCAATCATAGGCCTCGTTAATGGAGGAAGGTTTGAGCTTAAGTTTAGCAACCTGGCATTTGCAACAAGTATATATTACTAGAAAAACAATAAAAAGACGCCATTCCGGCGAACAACGACAAAGAAATGATATTACGGTTCAGATGACAAAGTTGAGTGAAAGCCGAAAAAGAGTTCAATTTTCGATGTCAAAAACTTAACCTGTTATTTTGAAAATATTTGATGATAGCATAAATGATAATGGTTATAGGTTGTTGACACTAAACAGTCATTGTGGAATGAGTGTTGGCAACACATTTTTTTAACAAAAATATATACAAACTAACATGAGTTTTTCCCGACGGAAAAACAGCAAACGAGATTGACTACATTTGTATTAGCACAAAATGGTGATCTTCATTGCAAGATGTACGCGCATATTGCGGTGCAGATGTTGGTTTTAATCACAATCTTGTTGTTGAAAAATTTCGTTTGAACTTAAAGACGATAGAAACTATAAAAAATTATTTTTATTTTTGTGTGAAAAACTTAAACAGCCAAATATCTCAATCCAATTGTACGATTACTTAAAAAATACATTTCAAAATCCGAAAAGAGTAGAAAGGTCTGATTATCAATGAAAATTATTTTATAAAACAATTACAGATTGTGCAGCAAATGTGCTGATTGAAGGATGTCGTTCTAGAAAAAAACAATGAATTTCATCAGTCTCCTGGAATCTAATTGATCTCAAAAAAAATTAGAGAGAGATCAATCTAACAATCGTGTTATTTGGAAAATATCTGATGATAAGTATTAAACTTTAGATAAACAAGTTAAAAATTGCTGCCGCAAAGCTAAGAATAATTGGTTAGAAAGCAGATGCAAAGAAATAGATAAAGCAACAGTAAAAAATTATTCTAAGACTCTG
The DNA here is from genome assembly GCA_025895645.1 of Cardicola forsteri. Taxonomy (NCBI): domain Eukaryota; kingdom Metazoa; phylum Platyhelminthes; class Trematoda; order Strigeidida; family Aporocotylidae; genus Cardicola; species Cardicola forsteri. The sequence goes on along the minus strand of JAKXYG010000645.1, from coordinate 2,236 downwards.
TATAAAATTGTGAAACAACTGTCGGGAGTTAGAAAGAACACCAATATTCCAATTAAAAGAAAAAATAGTCGTTTATTTTTAACAGATAATGAACAATCATTTTGATCATTTTAAAAAGTACTTAATCAGCTTATGCCAAATACTTTTATATAGTTTGATAATGATAATGATATGAATGTGACTCAAAATCTGGAAATATCTGTTTATGAAATTACCGTAAGTGAAATGATTTATGAAATTCAAAGGTTAAAAAACAATAAAGCGGGAGGATTTGACGAGATAACTGCAGAGATGCTCAAATATGGAAGTGACGTTGTTCCACGTGAGTTTGTTTATTTATTTAATGTTATATGGTACAATGAACAAGTTCCAAATGATTAATGGCAAGAAGTTACTTTTCCCAAAAAGGAGGTCTGAACAATTGCAATAATTGGAGCAGAATAACCTTATTGTCTGTTCCTGGTAAGGTGTTTTGCAAAGTAATTTTAAACCGTTTAAATAATGTTGTAGATAAACATCTTTGAGAACAATAAACAGGTTTTCGGAAAGGAAAAAGTTGTATTGTACAAATACTCACCCTCCGTAACATTATTGAACAAAGTGCCGGGGTGGTCTAGCGGTATAGCGCTCGAATTTGGACCACGGTGGGCATGGGTTCGAATCCCACCATCGGCACTAAAATGCGGGCCCACGTTCGGCTTCGCTAAAATGCCCACTGCTAAAAGATGTTTCTAGTAAAACATTCAAAGTAGCAAACATAATAATAATAATAATAATACTAATAATAATAATAATAATAATAAAGTCAAGAATTTCAGCAATTACTTACAATAAATTTTATTGATTTTATAAAAGCTTTTGACAGTGTTCATTAAGAATTTTTATAAAGAATCGATAAGTTTTACAGAATACTGTTGAAATATGTAAACATTATGCGTTCACTATACCAAAATTCAGGTTGTCGTGTTCAAACAAAAAGTAGTCATACTGGTATGTTCGAAATTGTCACGGGAGTTTGTCAAGGATATATTTTGTTTTTTCGGTAATTGATTTTATTGTCATTTGATCCAGAATGTATTTGTCTTATAGTATGGAAGATCAACAGATTTGGATTTTGTAGATAATATTGGTCTACTCAATGAAATTCTGCTGTAGTAAAGCGCTCGAATCTGGATCTCGGTGGGCATCGAGGTTCGAATCCCATCACCGGCACTAAAATGCGGGCCCACGTTCGGCATCGTTGAAATGTCTACTGCTGAAAAATGTTTCTTGTAAAACATTCAAAGTAGCAAACATAAAATTGAAAAATTAAAAAAATAAATTTGGCTACTTATAACACGTGCTGTTTCTATTACGTTAATAATTTTTAAATAATTTTATGCTGCAAAAAGTTGGACATTGTATATTGCAACACAAAAATGCTAACGTACCCAAGTGCAGACTGACGTGTCATCTCTACAATGTCTACTCTAGCCATAACGGAAACTGAGTTATACCAGTGCGCACTTGGTCCCTGCTGTTATTAGTCTCCAGGCCCTAAAATGGTACTTGTCAATGAACTCTTATTTTTAAATTTTGTTTGGTTCTAACTTGAGAGTTATATTTTTTTAACAAAGAACTTATGCACTGGGTTATGTAAGCACTTGTAAAATTATGTAAAAAAATAATAATTTTCTTTAAACTTATTGTTACGTAATTAATTAATGTTATTAACTTAATATGTATGTAATTTTTAACTGTAACTATTACCACTTACCCATTTGAATGTTATTTGTCCAAAAATTGCAAGACGCTTAAATATTTATAAATATAAAAAAACTTAAAAAACGATTAACTTCAGGTATTGATAGGCCATATTACTTTAGCATAATTTTTTTAAAATTGTATTTGGTTTCAAGTGTGGCGTTATGCCACAATGTCGTGAACTGAATAAAACTCAAGGTTTTACTGCCTACTCATTAAAAATGTTTTATTTTTGCAAAAATATTAAACACGTAAAAACCAACTTATAAATGGTGAATAAAAATATTATTAAAAATTTATTTTCTCATTATAAATTGTAACGTATCAATAAATCTGATTAATTGCCTTAAAAATCTGTTTAATGCAATTATGTAAATATTCAAAAGATTTTAATTGACAAACAATTTCTAAGTTTTGGTTTATGTTAAGATATTGTAATAATTCAATAATGTAATTTAATATATTATTATTATTATTATTATTATTATTATTA
>JAKXYG010000609.1:0-60000 GCA_025895645.1 Cardicola forsteri | reverse complement strand
TCAGGAATATCACCATTTTTGAAAATTGCGACTTTGTAAGCATTACTCAAATCCTGAGTATTTGAGTAATTGGAGAGTCAATTGCATGTTTCTACGATTTCAATTGTATTGAGTTTATCAGGCGTCGACAAGTGGTTGTGACTGAGTTTTTTTGAAACCTCAACGTTCTTTCCTTTTCCGTTTATTGACTAAAAGCACATGACTTAAACATTTGCCTAACGTGTATAAATAGTGATTTTTATTTTATACATAGCATTTTAGTTGAATTGCTAATCATAAGATTGAGTAGTGCATTGCCTTTTGTATGAATTTGAAAAACCAAATACAATTACAGTCCCAAAAATTAACTAGCTACGTATTTGGTTGTACACAATTTCAACTTAGGCAATATATCCTATTGACAGGCTTTGTTTTAGGAACCGATGATGTGAATTGATGGTAACAAGTGCATTTTTACAGCTTATTCTAATAATGTAATATATTTTAACATTGAACCAATTCCATTGCGACCATAATGTTGAGTAATAGAACGAATGAATCAATGGGCTGATGATATGGTTATATCATGAACGATTGTCTGTAGATTTTGACATCCAATGAAAACCTCGTTTATGTAAGAAATGTAATGTCTTTATCTGACGGCGCTGCTGTTTATAAAAAATTAATGAGACTTTGTTTTTTTGTCAAGGTTGTCCCTTTTCGTCAATATTTTAAAAGGTGTTTGATGAACGAATAATTGTACTGGGATGCTAATGATCCTGAGGATTTGAGTAATGGTGATATTTTTGATTGTTTCTCCTCCATGTTGTACATTCTGGACTAGGTGTCAACAGGCATCTAGACTAATAACAGCAGGGATTAAGTGCACAGTGGTATAATTGAACTTTCACTGGATTCCCATTCAGTGAATGGATGCTAGCATATACCCAAGATGCTTAGAAGATATCTCAAGGTATTGATTTATCATATGTTAGGTTTATCGATCCATTAGCTGGCGTTAACCCTAAAGAAGATCGCCTCATCAATTCCTGTCATCATTGGCGTCTTGTAGCCAAGGATCTTCATTTATCCTTCCAAGTTCAATTCGAACCCGACAATCTTTTTATATAGGGATTTGAGAAGCTATTCAAACTTGGAATTAATGAAGAGGTGACTCTGCCACTAACTTATGCTAATAACTGTGCTGTATCGAGAATTTGATTGTATGTTTTAGTAGAAGTGCATCTAATCGATTGTAACATATAAGAGGAGAAATTTGTAATAGAAGAAGAATAGGATTCGTGCAGAATTAGTAAGTATAGATCTATCTAAAGATGATAACAGTAATGCTTTTGTTATTTATTTACTATTTTATTTTCTTTTTGTACAACACAGAATGACAGTCACTTGTGGCTTATGGATCGAGTTGCATTTGCTTGTATATATTTAAACGATGATGATGTAAGCCATTATGTGTAATTTCTAAAAACGTATTGATTTACAATGATGCTCTTACAATGAATGATAATAACCATTTTTTATTATAGGAGAATGCAGTTTTCAATTGATTGTTTGTGAATAGATTTTTACAAATACATTTGCAGGTTTCATTCATTTGGTTGGTGACATGGTTACCTTTTTATTATTTTTCATAGTTGTACGGCATATTAAGTGATCGATTTCGAATAACGAAGTTTCTGGTGTTAATAAACAGCATTCCTGTGACCGTGCCAATGTTCGCAAAGATCGACAAGGCCGTTTGGTTTTTTGTCACGGTTATCTCCTTTAGTTGAAATATGGTATACATATATCTTAAGATACCTTTTAGACATTCTAAATGAATGCTTGCACCCACCCTCGATGGCAGAATCCCAGTTGTACCGCTGTGCACTTGGTCCCTGCTGTTATTAGTCTACATGCCTATGGGTCCAGGATGCATCACGTGGAGTCAGGAATATCACAATCATTGAAAATTGAAACGTGATAAGCATTACTCAAGATCATTAGCATCCTAAATTTGCGGATGTTAATTGTCATTGTTGTACGTGTTTTAGATTACTTTATTTTTCAAAATTGTTTTTAACGTTTGAACATGAACGAAATGAGAGTTTGCCAAGCTTTGATAGAATGCTAAAAGAATCGATTTTTTAAAATTTTGAATGTGATGTGGGTGGATAAACCAACCCATAGATAATTGAAGAGTACTTTGAGTAAGTTGTCGATGAAATCATCGTGTTTGTGGATAATAAAAGAGTTCCACAATTGAATTTTCAACCTTGTTTGTGTCTTTATTTGTGGTTACCTATTTATTAAAAAATCGACTCCGATAACTTGATATATAAATATATATATAATATTATACAAAACCCTTTTGCTTTAAGAATAAGCATGGGGCAATAAGACAACAATTACAGCAAAATAACAACAATAACAAAGTTTCGTTGGCATTAAATATTCTGCAAATCGAAGATTGCGCTTTCTTTCGGCTTTCACTCAACCTTGTCATCTGGTAACTTTGCCATCCAGATACGTTGTTGTTTGCCGGAATGGCGTCAGTTTTCATTGTTTCCGCAGCAGTACAAATTTTTACAGAGGCCAGGTTGTCAACCTTGCGCGCTCAAACCCTCCTTATTTATCCAGGCTTGGGACTGGCTAGATTGAATCATTTCTAATCCAAACTAGGCGGAGCAAATTTAGAATTAAATCTCAGTTTTTTGGCTGATAGATAGTATTCTTGTAACGGTGCCATTGTTTGCAAAACTGGATAAAACTGCCTGATGTTTGTCAAAGTTATCTCTTTCAGCTTGGTATACCTATATTTTAAAATATGTTTGTATGTTTGCATACATGTGCCAAGGTCACACCACCGTGGACTCGGTTTCAGCTGGGTTAGTGTTCATCATTGGTATTATCACCGGTTATTAACGGCTAGGATAGTTCAAATTACCAAAAGTCTACAAAAATACCAACTTTTGCCATGTGAACTTAATGAACGACACTTGACTGTGTGCTAACTTTAAATGTTAATTACATCTCGGATGCCTAATTAAGTAATTCATTTAGATGAGGAAGTTTATCATAAATAAAAGGACTGAGTTCGCGTGCTACAATATCCGTTGGCCACCTGGTAGTCTCTTTTTTTATCCGGGTAATGGATGGGCTTCCATAGCTATTCTGGCTGGATGAGTGGGCGATCTACGATAATACATGGCCAATCAATGTTAATTGACTTACAAATATCTGGGAATGGTCGAAATATTGTACTAGTTATTAAACGAGTGCGTTCAATAGAGGACAACGAACGAAACTATGTGGATCTTAAACAGCTTTGCTCAAAATGAACAAGCTTATGTGTATCCACTTGGGTGAGAGAGTTCAAGTTTCGCAAGTATAAAGTAGAATGGAAAAATAAATCAATAGCTTAGCGGTTACATATGGTATACCTATATTCTAAAATATCTTTTAAGTATTCTGGATGTATGCTCATACGTGTCAAGGCGATAGCCAGCTATACTACTGTAGACTCAGTTTCTGTTGGGTTGGTGTTAGTTTATGGGTACAACTCGTTAAGGATGCACCGTGTCTAGTTTACTGGAAATGATTACTATGTTTTTTTTTTAAATTATCCATTTTCAGCTCTTATCTTTTGTTCAATCTACGTGCAACCAAATGATTGACAAAGGCAACTTGGAAGCCATTCTTTTGACCGGATTACGTTCAGTCAATTTTGTTACATTGATTCAAAATTATTTGAATCACACAGGCGATGTACAGACAGCAGCCATTGTGGCTTTGCATGCGTGTCACTTGAGTATGGACGATTTGAATTTGAGCGAAAACAGTATGATTGGCAAAAATCGAAATGCCGCATCCAAACGTCCATTGCTCCATTGCAATTCGCCGCGTGTAAAGAGTTTGTCGTCTAAAAAAGATTTGCCCCTAATTGTCAAGTTGGGAGGATCGTCTCTGGCTAATTGGGTTCATTCGTACGTTTGGTTTTGGTTTTCATTTCATTTTGGTTGGTAACGTGGCGTCACCTCTTCATTATTTCCTATATTTATACGACATGTAGAACGATCGATTTCGATGGCTTGACAAGCGTAGACAAACGTGGAAGAATAACAAAGTTTCTTGGCTGGTAGACGGCACTGTTCGCAAAGATTGACGAGGCCGCCTGATATTTTGTCAGGGTTATCTCCCTTAGCCCAAGGGCTACATATGATATATGTATACCTTTTAAGTATTCTGGGTGTATGTTTGCATCCACTCGCCGTAACGGAAGCCCAGTTATACCGCTGTGCACTCGGACCCTGCTGTTATTCATCTAGATGCCTAGGGGACCTAGTCCAGGATGCATTACGTGGAGGACGAACAGTCAGGAATATTACCATCATTGGAAATTGAGACTTTATAAGCATTACTCAAATCCTCAGGATCATTAGCATCCGTTTTAGTTCATCAACTCAGGGAAGTGGCTAGGAAGAAGGAAGTGTGTAACGAGCAGTCCTAAAAAGGATTTTTGTTTAAGCAAACGATTTACAAACATTTATTAAAAAAGAAGAAATTATTTAATTTAGTCAGTCCCAAGCCTGGAAAAAGGAGGAGGGTTTGAGCGGGCAAGGTTAGCAACCTGGTCTCTGTAAAAGATTTATACTGTTATGGAAACAATCTGGCAAACAAGTGATTGCACGTATCTGGATGACAGAGTTGCACAGGTGACAGGGTTGAGTGAAAGCCGAAAGGAAGCTCAATCTTCGATTTGCAGAATCTTCAATGCTGTTGTTGTTTTGCTGTAATTGTTGTCTTATTGCTTATTTTGAAAGCAAAATGGTTTTGTACAATATATAGTTCATAGTGATGAAATTGTATTTCTATTCTACATATAATGCAACGAAAGTGAATCCTGTTTTCAATTTACTGAAAATGTTTAACTATGTTGTGTGTAGTAAATACCTAAGGCACTGTATATATATAAAGTTAAATAATTACTCAACTATAATTTTTGAACGTAGTTATCGTGATTTACTCGACCAATGGCAAATGTGGTTTCATCGTGCCGATTTCGACATTGCCTACAAATCGCGCATATTGTCCGACTATGTATCAACAACGGCAGCATCGGGTTGCAAGAATTCTATCTCGAATACCTCAAATCTTAAGTCATTCGAATGTCAATCACAAACATCTACCACGCCGCTTGTCAGTCAGAGCGGTGAAAAATTTACCAGCTTCGATTTAAATACGACCGGTCATCCGTCGTCATCAATGAACACTTTGTCCTATTTAACTCAGGCAAATAGTAAAGTGAGGAGCGTTGGACTGGTGGCAGCAGCAAATCAGGTATGGATTGTTTGAGTGTCCGCCTGATGCGAGTTTATTCAAAATAATTGATTCTTGTTAAAATTCGATAATTTATGTATGACATGTGAATTTGAGTTCAAATTTCGATCAACCTGTGACCTTGACAGTAGTGACAATTTCTAATTATCTAGATTTCACTGGTGTACTAAATGTGCATTTTATGTAATGAACCTAGAATATATATATATATATATATTCATTATTACCATTATAAGCTATAAAGGTTATTAAAAAGTGACAGTACAAAATTGTTATGTAACATATTATGTAATTTGCAGTTGTAACATTCGCCGGTTGATGATGTTGAAACAGTAAATCAAAACCTTTGGTTAAAAAAGCCAACTATTAGGATAACCTAATTGATTAAGGTACTCAGTTTACGGTGAAGTAGGCGTAAGTTTGGATTAATATTTGAACTCGGTTATTGGCATTTAGGAATGGAACTTGTACCAAACTAGTACTGAATTATGTTTACATACAATAAACACATTATAGTGTACCCAAATCGATGGCGGATTTGTTGGTTTGGTGCCAAGCCTGTCGTCATGGCAACCATGACTATTCGTGTGATTTTTGACCTTTTCGATCTGTCTAGTATGGATATTATTCCTATTAGAAGAAACATTTCTGGTCACAGTCATCAAAGCACGCCCATAATTTAATCTTGACACGATTTTGTTGGTACCTATCGTTGGTTAAATGGTCGTCTGCATTCATGCATTCTTTCCAGGTATTTGTAGCTTGCGGATTCTGTGGATCGCGGTTGGGTACGCAATCGAAGCCAAATTTTTCAACTCCAAACGTCACTGACTCGGTCAAGTTGGACGTCGACATGACGAGCACCGGCTCGCCATCGTGTTTGCAGATGCATGGAGGTGGAGGCAAGTTGACTATTTGTCAGCAGTGTCGCAAACCGTTGCCTCGTTGTTCCATTTGTCTAATGCATTTAGGCACTGCGGCGCCTCTCAACGAATTTGGCGATGCAGTGGTGGGACTGGATCGCGAATCGGCACGGAAAAAATCGGCTTTAGCCACAAGGTCGCCCAAGATTTCACTCGACTGTTCGCAAATTATGCAGCTCATGTCGATTTCGAATGATAATATTGGTACGGCTAGAACGAATTTGAAGCAAATTGTGTAGGTATACATTCTATTGCATTGTGCTAAGAAAGTTGAAATTTCTATTTTGGTTTATGCAAGGTTTTATTTTATGTTTGCTACTTTGAATGTTTTACGCGAAACGCATGCCTTTCAGCAGTGGACATTTAAGCGAAGCCAAACGTGGGCCCTCATTTTAGTGCCGGTAGTGGGATTGGAACCTGTACCCATCCAGGTTCAGATAGAGTGCTGTACCGCTCCGACAGAAAAGGAGTGATTCTGGCAGGACTCGATCCTGCACTACTAAACAAGGACCTGCTTTTGTGCCTGTGGTAGAATTCAAATCCATGATCACCCAGTTTCCAGTATCTAGTGTTTTATCACCTCTGCAATCTCCAGCACGTTGCTTTGCTATTACTATTGTTTTCACAAAACAACCTTATGCTTGTTTTAGTTTTTTTTTCGAATTTAGAATTGCAATTTTTTTCAAACTATATTCGATTACATCACAACTAAGTGTTTGTTTTTAAGAAAAAGTTTTCATAATAAGGGTTGCATTTTTAACTTTTTCAGTTGTCTGTTTTTTGATTGGAAAAATATTTAACCTTCAGTTTGGTACTTTTACGATCACCTGGTAACACATTTGGTTCTACACAACTCTAGTCTAGTCACAATAGCCAATTGAGAAATTGGTGATTTTATAACGATTTTTTGCTACTTTTATTGGCACACATCTGAAGAAATTACTTTCGTTACATTAATTCAATCCTTATGGCAACACGTGCAATAATTATAGTTTAGAATATATATATATATATATATATATATATATATATATATATATATATTATACAAAACCCTTTTGCTTTAAAAATAAGCATGGGGCAATAAAACAACAATTACAGCAAAACAATAACAAAATCTTGGCATTGAAGATTTTGAAAATCGAAGATTGAGCTTCCTTTCGGCTTTCACTCAACCCTGTCATCTGTGTAACTTTGTCATCGAGATACATGCGATCACTTGTTTGCCGGAATGGCGTCCTCTTGTATTGTTTCCGTAGCAGTATAAATTTTTTACAAAGGCGAGGTTGCTAACCTTGCACTCAAACCCTCCTCCTTTATCCAGACTTGGGTCTGGCTAGATTGAATAATTTCTAATCTTTGATTAATCCCTAATTTTAATTCCAATCAAGTAGATGCGCATTGAGTACTATATGCGATTTTTATAAACGAGTAATGTATATCAAAAAATCAATGTTTCTAAACGGTTCTTTATCATAATCATTATTGGGGATAAATATCTCCCGAAAACTTAGACTATTTGCAACTTGAAGTACTTAGCACATAATTAAAGAACTAGCGGTTTTGGATTTGATTTCTTTTTGAAATAATTGGCTTGTGTTATAGTTTTTTAATATTGGGAATTGATAAAATAACCAATGTTTATTAAAATATAAAGCTTTGAGATTGTTATTTACTTTTAATTATACTTTTACTGAAATATAATTATTAAATTTTTTTATGCATATACATGTTAGGATAACCTAATTGATTAAGGTAATCAGTTTACGGTGAAGTAGGCGTAGGTTTGGATTAATATTTGAACTCGGTTATTGGCATTTAGGAATGGAACTTGTACCAAACTAGTGCTGAATTATGTTTACATACAATAAACACATTATAGTGTACCCAAATCGATGGCGGATTTGTTTGTTTGGTGCCAAGCCTGTCGTCATGGCGGCCATGCAAATCATTTGACATCGTGGTTTTATTGCCAATTGGGATCGGACGAATTCAATGTGGGCACTTCGAAAGAATGTCCTGTTAGTGGATGTCATTGTCAATGTGCCGAGTTGGATTTGATGCAGTTTCAAATGATTGGTGGCAATTATTTTTCGTCATCGTTGAACGCACCCCATTCCGATCTGAACGAATCCGGTTTTGATTCCAAAGCAGTCGAAAGTGACGACGATGCATGAAATTGGCGATGCTACGTGTGTGTGTGTGTGTGTGGTGTATATGGTTTTTGCTTTCAATCATTTAGTGCTACTAAGCATAGCCAAACGGTTTTGATTTTGTGTGCAGTATATAATTTTATAATTAATTTTATTGTAATTGAATTGTTTTTTAAATTGTTTATTTTTGTATATACAGATTTAATAATTAAAGCAATTTTTAATATTATTGTTAGTTGGTTATACATATATATAGGGTGGTTGCATTACTTAGTTTGAGTTACAGGTTTGAATACATTCATTATCGTCGGGGATAAAGTTTACAAAAACATCAATTTTTGGAATGTGCACTTAATGAACGACACTTGACTGTGTTGATTTTAGATGTTAATTACATCCCGAATTAAACCCATTTAGTGATTTCTGTTAGCTGCAAACGGTAAGGAGAAGGGTTCTTAATTAAGTAATTAATTGGACGAGGGGACATAGCATAAATAAAAGGACTGAGTTCGCGTGCTACAATGTCCGATCAAATTTTCCGTTGGCCGACTGGTAATTTTTTCCATCCGATTAATGTTTGGGTTTCCATAGCTATTCTGACTGGATGAGTGCGTGATCTATGTAACACATGGTTAATCTATTTTAATTGTCTTTCTCTTATTATGTTAGAAATACATGGCCAATAAATGTTAATTGACTTACAAATACCTGGAAATAGTTGAACTTTTTTGAATACATTAGAAACAACTAAATTCTTTCAATGTAAGCATTGTTAAGTTATTTTAGTTCATATTGGAAGAACACTACAAGTTAAATCTTTTTATTTAAAAATGCATTTTTACTGGGAAATTCATCATGTTTTAATTACACGGAATTAGTTGTAGTGGTCTAGCGGTACAGCGCTCAAATTTGGACCTCGGTGGGTATGGGTTCGAATCCCACCACCGGCACTAAAATGCGGGCCCATGTTCGGCTTCGCTAAAATGTCCACTGCTGAAAGATGTTTCTCGTAAAACATTCAAAGTAGCAAACATAAAAAATAAATCTAAATCAGATTTAAAAATTTTTATTAAATATAATATTAGAAGATTTTTCCACCTAATTTGCTTTAATTAGACTTAATTTAAGGTAAAAGTTCAGTGGCCATTAAACTGTATTTAAGAAACAATCGGATTATGTATATACAATGTATATGAATAAAAAGTTAATTATAATAAAATTGCATAATTTGCGTATACGAGTGTTGACTTTAATATGACTAAGCTAGTTGTATAGTTAAAAGTAAATATTTAAAAATAAATCTAGAAGCAATTATCAAATACTGTTTCACTTAACATTTCCTATATTTAAATTAGATTATGCTAGATTAATAAGGCATGTAAAGTTTACAAATCATATTAATTTTTTTTATAAATATAATAGCAGCTAGTTATTTTAATTATAAATAGGTGTTTACCTTTACCTCACTCTCCATTTCACATTTCTTGCCAATAATTTAACACAATATGAGATCTGAGTACTGAAAGGCGTTTGACCTACTCAACTTGTGCATAATCCTAAAATTAAATTCTCTAAAACCGTTTTCTTCAAATGATAGATGGCTCCGGGTTGATATTATTCTAGCTTATCAGTTAATAAATTTCGGTATTACCTTCCTTTTTTTTGCCACAACTTAACTTTCTCCGAGAGGACATCTAAAATCATAAAAACTAAAGTCTTTTTCTCGACTAAAGGATCATCACTTTTTTTACGAAACTATTACATTTTAGAACATGTTATCGTCACGTAATCTCAGCCCGTCTTTAAAATGGTTTATGATTAACATGCACTCTCCAAATTCAGTTAACTTGATTCAATTTTTTAAACATTTTAATTTCCTTGTTAATATCAATAACATACTAGAGCCATAGATTAAAAAATCTTTTGTTATTTATTTTTTATCAGCAGTCCAATCTAACATCTTACTTTATGCTGACGACATTAAGATTTGAGGCTCCAACTCAAAATTACTACAGGCCGACATATCTAACATTTAAAAGTAAGCAGTTAAAAATTTATTTTTTTTAAATTTGTTTAAATGTAAACATATTACTTTTGGAAAACCATCGGGTAATGTTTTTGCGATGTCTCCTAATGAAAGAATTATGTCAATAAAAGATTTAGGAGTTTTAGTTGATTTTTCAATTAACTTTACAGGGTACCACACCAAGGTTATTTACAAATGTTATCGATTAATTAAATTATTTAAAAAGAATTTGGACATATATATATATATATATATATATATATATGCTGGGGTGGTTTAACGGTACAGCGCTCGAATTCGGACCTCGGTGGGCATGGGTTCGAATCCCATCACCGGCACTAAAATGCGGGCTCATGTTCGGCTTCGCTAAAATGTCCATTGCTGAAAAAATGTTTCTTGTAAAACATTCAAAATAACAAACTTAAAATAAATAAATAAATGTATAAATATATACGGATATATTCATGTACCGTATTGAGATAGGTTCTTCCTGTTACACATTAAAATAAACAATGTCAGAGTTATTCAAAACCGACTTTTTTATAATCAATAGAAATAATACCACAATATAAATTTTTTTTTCCTATTTTGATGTTACTTTTACCGGTTATAAAAAATTGATTTTGTATAACCTTCGAATTGTTTATTTTAGATGTATAACTGGAAGAACTTGTCAATATTAATATTAGTAAACATAATTCTATTTATATTGTTCTATAATAAAAATATATTAAAATTAAAAATAATGTAATTATATAATTAAATAAATTAAGTTTTTTTATAAATACATTTTAAAAGCGCACATTTCCAATTTTTTTCAACCTCGTGGGTGAATTTTTGTATTACGGTCAAATTTTTACTTTTCTATAATGTTGCTATTTTTTATTTAAAATAATTAAGCATAATTTTATTGTTAAAAACGCATATATGAAGACGAAAGCTTTTATTAGCATTATCATTTAGATATCCTTATTGACCGGTGGTTGTTACTGCTAGTGAATTTACTGAATTTATTTAAATATGTATTTAATGTTATTTTAATACATATAATCCTAATTGAATTTTAATTTATATTAAATTTAATGCTATTAAGGGTTATTAAATAGTCGTTAGTTTATAAAATGATGCAAACTGAATAGATGATATAAGAACGATAATAATGTAGTAAATTAAGGTAAACAATGTTTGGAGATATGAACAAATTTTATTATGATTCAACTATATATATACATATATTAACGTAGGTATGACAATTTATGGCAAGGAAACACACTTTTAATTATACCAGAAATCGAAAGAAGTTGGGAAGGAAAGAAAATGGAAAACTGAGAATTAAAAAGTAAGCTTTTAATTGTGGTTTTCCGTAGATTGGACTGATTATCCATACATTTACTTAATGACAATAATTTTTTTTGTTTTTGAGGTATAGTGTGAAATGCATTTTAGGGCTGATTTTGGCTTGTTGATATAGGGGGTGGGGTATTTATTTTTATCTTTAATTTGTTATTGCTTACTGTTTAAAGTGTACTAACAACTTAGTCATTGGGTCATTCATTTCATTCGTTTTTGTTTTGACGTGATTATCTCTTCATTATTTTCCATATTTATAAGGTATATTAAACATTCGACTTCGATGGCTTGATAAGCGTAACAGACGTAGAAGAATTACGAAGTTTCTTTCCTAGTAAACGGCATCCTTGTGACGTTGCCATTATTAACAAAGACTGTCGAGGCCGTCTGATTTTGTTTGCCTAATTTTAGCCGAACGGCTACGTACGGTATACGTATATCTAAAGATACCTTTTAAGTATCCTGGGTGTATGCTTCCATCCACCAGTTAAGGATGAAGCCCAGCTATACCGCTGTGTACTCGGTAACCAAATTGGTAATAACCTTCAATTTCATGATCTTCCTTTATTGGTATCGCGACAACGAAGATTGCGCTGGTTTGGACATGTTTTTCGTAGAAATCCTGATGCAATCTCACGTATCGTAACCCTGGTTTATCTAAATACCGACTGGAAGAAGAGGAAAGGAGATCAAAAACGTACTTGGATGGATGCTGTTTGGGACGATTTTTACACAATCTTGGCCGGCACTTTATCTTAGAAACAATGGCTAAGTCGATGGACTGACATATCCCTACACGCCTCTGAAAATCGTGAACAATGGAAAGGGATTGTTCGAGATGCTATGCGAATTTGGAATTAATGAAGATGTGGCATTGCCACTAACTTTTGTTGTTGTTGTTGAGCACCTAGTTTATGATACCACATGGAGAACAGTCGGGAATATCACTATCATTGGAAATTGAGACCTTATATACATTACTTAAATCCTCAGGATCATCAGCATCCTCTATGGAAAGCAGTAGAGATTAATCAATGTATTTTGATGACATGTTTTATATGTTGTTGTATTTACATTAAATTTAAAGATATGTTCTAACTATTGCTTGTTTTTTAGTGTTTAGCATATTAACATTTTTATGTTCAACTTTAGTCCTATTGTAGGTGCTACTTGGAAGCATGAGTTGTCTGTAAAATCAAATTTTGATCGTTTGGGATTAGCTTATGATCCTAACGAGGTACTGAAAATTAATCGACAGGTATTTGTGGGATCTTTAGTTATTTTTAAAATTTCAGTCTTTTAATCACGAAGATGATTCGGAAAAGTTTGTAAGAAAACCGACAAAAGTTGTACGAGGTTAGTTTTTTAATTAAATCATCTTTAAAATACAGAATTGGAAAAGCTTTCAAAATGTAGTAAAACTATTCCAGTTTATGTCTCTGAAGAAGACCAGTATTTTTGCATATACAATATAGAATTATATGGAGATGATTATAAGGTAAATTGAACTAATTATTTGTTTAAACAAAATTAGGCAATGAGCAGAGATTCCAAAAATGCTTACCAGTTAACTCCCAAACAAATTGAACGTTTGATTAACAAATTTAAAGAAAGCAAGGGTTATGAAAATTATTTGAAACGAAAAGAAAACGATGATTTGGATTTCATTAACGAAATGGTCGATATGCCACTAGATTAATTGTTTATAATTTGTAAATATTTGTAAATATAAATAAATAATAATACAACTATTGTTAGTTTACTTTCATCTCTTGTATTTTAGTTAATTAATTTTTTTTTATTTCGGTAATGTTAATAATTGCGGCTATTTGAGAAACATTTATATTTTATATAATTCCAATTTTTGTAATTGATCTTTTAACGTCACGTTTTAGTTTTAGACGTAAGCAGTGCAAGGATTGAGTACGTATTTGTGAGCGTTATTTTTACTAAATGAGTTTAAGCGTACATTTAGGAGATTTAAAAGGTATTTAAAGGCATATCTAGTTCCTGTTAAATGTTGTAATTATTATTGGGATACTAATCCTGAGGGTAGAGTTGATGAAATTGTTAACTGTATTATAGTGTTTGTTAATTTACAATTTTTTGTCGGAGTAGTAACTTTAACATTATGTTGCATTTTCGTATACGGAATGTTAATGATCCTGCGGATTTGAGTAATGCTTATATAGTCTCAATTTCTAATAATAGTGATATTCCTAACTTCTTGTCCCACATGGTATATTCTAGGCAAGGTTCCCATATGCATCTAGACTAATAACAACAAGGAGTGAGTACGCACCGATATATTGGGCTTTCACTAACCCCGTTTAATGGAATGGGTGTTAGGATATACTCAAGATGCTCCAAAGGTATCCATTTACCATATGTGGCCATCTATGCCTGTGAATCCGTCAACTCCTTATTCCTTCAAACAAGATCACTTCGGTTTTCTAGCCATAAAACTTTATCCCCCCCCTAAGTTTAATTTGCCTGCGACAAGCTCTTCGTATAAGAATCCAGGGTACTATGCGAACTTGGAACCAATGAAGAGGTGGCTGTCACCAGAACTTTGTTGTTACTATTCTTCACGCAAATAGGTTTTCGTGTTTTGACTCTAAATATTTCTAAGGAAGATTTATTTAATGAAGCAAATGGAATCTATTTTGCTACTGTTGCGTTTGGAAAATTTGTAAATTCATTTTGTAAGGAAAAACTAATTATTTGCATAGTATTCCCGTATGCAATCGAAACCTTGACTTTTAATGACTCAGAGATTATGAAGATTAATAAATTTGAAAGATGTTTTAGTTATGTTTGGCACATCGATTTTACATTATCCGTATCAGGAAACTAGACAGATTAGTAATCACTAGGTTTGTGATATCCTCCAACTTTATAATGTTCTAGAATTTGAGACGCAATAACAAAGATTGAGCTAGTTTTAAGACTGCAAAAATTTTGATATAGTCCCGCCTATCGTTATTTTGGTTTGTTTGAAAGGTGGTCAAAAACGTACTTGAATCGATTGTTTTTAGCGCAATCTTCGCGTTATTTCGGTCTGTGTATTATTATGGTAACAAGACGCTATATCATTTTAAAACTAATGAAGCGTATTGCCACCAACTATTATTATACTATTTGTATTACGTATCGATTTGCTTCAGAAAATATACTGACAAACTCAGTTGATATGGCCTATGAACAAAAAAACAATATTACCTCTACATTCGTTAGGTATACGATGTGTGTGCTAACATCCATTTGCCAAGACTGAAACCCAGTTATATCACTATGCACTTGGTTTTTGGTTTACCGCATAAAAATAAGAAAATCGGATTATCAGCATTATTGGAAATGAAGACTTAATAAGCATTGTTGAAATACAACTTTTTCAATAAAATTAGTTTTTTAGGTGAACATAATTGTATTTGTTATAATAAATGTTTAAGTAATACAAAAAGTAATAAATCTGAGGTAGTTTTTATAAATATAAATTATTATAAGTGCTGTGTAAACAAAGTTAGAAGAAATCGTAGTATTTAGTTGTGTTCACTTTTTTTTACTTTTCCCAGTTTTCTTCTTTTTCTTACTTGCTTTTTTCCCTTTCTTTTTACTTCCTTTTTTTGATTTTTTTTCTTTAGCCAAATCAGCACTTTTTGGTTTTTGAGAAAGAACAAATTCAACTTGCTTGCCACGAAAGTTTTCCTACAAAAATATGAAATGCAATAAACGTTTTGGTGATTTTAATACATTTTACTGAAAAAGCAAAATAATGGCACATAATAAAACATGATAAATCTTAGCAGTTAACTTTGTTTAATTGTAATATTTATTGTTATATTTAGTTGGTTTAAGTTCAGCATTTGAAAATTTTATAATTTTTTGTAAAATTAATTTTTAGCGCTTACTCTAGTTTCTTATTTACGTGCACCAACGAACATTTAAGTAATTTAAACTTTGTACATTTTTATTTACAGTCATTTATTTGATATTAGTTGAACTACAAATAATTACCCGTTTAGTTACATTTAATGCGTCTACTTTACATGTATTTTGATATTACTTAGAATTTTGTCGCTTAAAATTAAACAGTATTTATTTAGTAAAATTTTGTTGACTATTATGGGCTTAAAATCTTAATTAATTTGAGAAAAAACCATAAAAAACTAAAATTTTTATTAAGATTGTTGGTTCTATTGTTACATATGCTGAAAAACTATTTGTAAGTATTAGATCATATTTAATATAAGCAATTATGTTTTGTTATACTTACTTGAAAACAAACACCGCAATGTTCGTCGTCTATTTTATTCCATGGAACATCTCCCACAAGACAATCCGTACAATATCGCGTACCGCACCATTTACACATGTACGTCTGCTCTATATGTAATTAGCAATTATTATAATGCAGCCATACTGTATCATTCTTTTCACACTTCCATCGACACATAATTTAACGTATTGGTTGAAGACAAAAAGTTAGATTTGAAACTTGTATAATTTAAAACACGTGAATTTTTAGCATAACACAATGCAAAAAACTTAGTGCAATTAGTTAATAATTGTTAAAACCTTTTGTAAATGTTTCACATTATTATATTTTATTAAAAGTTTTGATGGCAATTTAATTACATAAAATAAACAGTGCATTACTAACTTTATTTAAAATAATTATAATAATTAATTTTTTGCAATTTCTTTTTTATTTCCTATATATTTATTTATTTCCTTTAACGGTTGTTCAACTTATTCACTTATTTTAAATTACATTTAGCTAATATAAAAAGCTCCAGTTGTATCTGTCATAATTTGTATTTGTTTTTGCTTAATATTAATTTTTTTATTCAAACTAATTTTTGACAGATACGCGAATATACTACTTTTGATAACATGCTTATTTACTAGGATAATTGTTTAAATGTTATAATTAAAAACATGTTAAATTTCTGTGTAAAATAATCATTTAAAAAATTAATATATGTTATAATAATTTTTAGTTAAAAACTATTTAAAAGAAGTAGTGGTTACATGTTGGTTTACAAGTTGAATTGAAGACTTCCAGTTAAATATATCAACATTTTTACATTAAAAAAAATAAGCAAAAATGTAAATAAATAAAATATCAATAAGATATCAATACAAAACTAGGCTTAAATTAATATTTAAAACTATATATATATATATATATTTAAAACTATATATATATATATATATATATATATATTAAAATGCATTAATTATTAAATATTTAAATGTTAATAACAAATGTTATTTATATTTTAAAAATACAATATTATTGTAGTTATAGTAATAAACGCTTAAACAAGAGAATATTAAATAATAAATTAAAACTGTTTTAAAATTAAATTTATATTTAAAATTATGAATTCCAACTACTGATAATTACATGTATATTTATTTAAGTTTTTATTATTGAATATTTATATTTCTGTATGTTATAATATTTAAATAAATATTACAATTTTTATGAAACAAATATTATTATTAATAATATTAAATGTTTGTGTTACTAAAATTAATAAAAATGAAATTATTTTAAGTCTAAATTTATTATTATTTTTTGCAGGTTGGTTGATACCGTTACAATTTACAATTGTACTAACAGTTAGCTTAAATACATCAGTAGATGTATATTCAGCGTCATAGGATACACAATGTAAAATTAAAAAATAAATAAATAAAGAAAAATGTTGTATAAACTGAGTAGGAAAAGATAAATAGTCTTTGAGGTGAAAACATGAAAACACATTAATTAATATTTAAAAGATACAAGAACCGTTCATTTTTTATGAGTTCAGGGTTGGTTAAATATTCTACCAAATAAGGACTGCAAAAATTATGGTAAATGTTTGTCTTTAATTAAACATAAATAAATTTCTTTTTTGTTTTCTTGGATGAAGTTGATTTGTTGAGGTCAGCGTGTAGGTGGTGATCGTTATCCTCCATTATTCATTTAATCAGTAGACGACAATTCTTAAAGTGTCCCTCAATTATTTTGTTAGTTATCTCTACATATGTGATGTCTACTAACTTAGCTATCATAGTGATACATCTTTTTGAAAAAACAAAATCTTTTTAACATACCTGGAAATATAATCGGTGAGCAGTACAGGATCAATGGGAAAAAGGTTGACTTAAAAAATAAATTGATTATTTTGTTGCTAACGTGAAAACATCTTAATCTTTTTATATAATATTAAAGATGCCTAGTCTTTGTAAATACTAGATCTAAATAATTGAATCAAGTTAGTTTATTATTTAGGATGACTCCAAAATACTTAAAATCATTACTGGGGTTTAGGTTAGTGTTTTTGAGTTGAACTAAAAATTTAAGTTGTGTGTGAAGCTTAGAAAGTTTTATCGTTGTAAATTTAACCAATTTACATTTTTGTGGATTTAAAAAAGATTAAAGTTCCTAAACCATTGTTCAATCTTATTATTATTGTTTTTAAACTGTTCAACACGTGCTGATAAGATTAAGGACCGTTTGATAACTCAGATTTTTGTTTTTTTTAAATTTAAGGTAAAGACCGAAAATAATTAAAAAATAAAAATAAAAATAAATAAAAAAATAATAAAGAAATCCTTGCCAGATATTTTCTACTAAGGCAAAAGTAATATATGGACGAGGACAATATGTCGATTTCTAACAAATAGAGGATAATAAATAAAGTTTATAGTTCTTTTTGAATGCTATTAAATTTAATAAATTAATTATATAAGTTAAAATTTGGTTTTATGCTGAGATTACGCAATGAGAAAACTAATAAAGTTTAAGCTTGAAATTAGTTCTAAGTTTAAAAGGCATAAAGTAACGACCTCTAACCGAGCTAATGAGTGTTAATTTGAACAAGTTAGTCTAGGACGAATAAAAAAAATTGGTAAGCTAATAAAGTTACCTTTTTTATTTAAAAAATACGTTTAAATATTTTAATCTATAATCATATAATTTGTTTCCAAGATTTGTTACAATTTGAGTAGTTCGCTTCTGGACCTTTTCCCGAAACATTATGTTCTACTTAAGATACGTAATTTAAATGCAATATGCTAAATTGGGATTAATAAAGTTTGAAATATTTAAACAATCTAGTGATAAGTCTAAAAACAACCTTTAAAAAAACTTGATTAAATCAAAACATTTATTAATTTTGCTAGAATAATGTTTTAAGAATCGAAGTTTTAATAAGAATGTGACTCCTAAATACTTATTAGTAGGCACTTGTTTAATGATGTAACCGTTAAAAAATGTTAGATAAAAAAGTTTTTAATAAAGTTTTAACAAATGTGAGCTACTAACATTTAGAGGAATTAATGGGGAGTTTATGTGACGTTTTTAAATACAATTTATATCTTCTTGAAGAGTTATAGTAGCAGAAAATAATTTAATTTTATAAAAAAGAGGTCACTGAAATATAACAAGAGTAAAATGCCTAATATGAATCCTCTTTAACCTTAAGATCTGTTTAATAAAAACCTTGTATAATAACGTTGAGGTAATCTCAATAATAATCCCAATAACTCCGCCTAGTTTGAATTAAAAATAATTCATTTTAGCCAGACCCAAGCCTGGATAAAGGAGGAGGGTTTGAGCGCAAGGTTAGCAACCTGGCATTTGTAAAAACTTTATACTGCTACAGAAACAATAAGAGGACGCCATTCTGGCAAACAACGGCAAGGAAATAATTGCACGTATTTGGATGACAGACTTATTGCCCCATGCCTATTTTTAAAGGAAAAGGGTTTTGTTTAATATAATAATAATATAATGCCAATATAAGCTCATTTATTTATTAATAGCAAATGGAATACGTTGTTAAATACCTTTGCAAAGTCAAAAAATGTTTTTATAAATATGATGGAATTAAGAAGTGTTGTTACTAAATTTGTAAATAAGAAGAGGTTAGTTAAGTGAAATCTTTTAGGTAAAAGGTTTCGATCTAGAAATAGCTAATTAGGTAGACTTTTATAATTTTTTTTAGTATCTTACTAATAAATAAAAACATATTAAGCGGTTTGTAACAATGCGGGGAAAAACAAGATATAGCTTTAAAAATAAGTTTAGTGCAAACGTTTTTTATTCTGAGAAAAGTTTACCTGAGCCCAAAGGTAGACTAAAGATGTATGTTAAAGTTTTAGTTAGTTTGGTAATATATTCCATTAAAAGCCTTTAATAAATGCTATCAGAATCTTGAATCGAAGACTTTAGAGAGCTTAAATATTTAGGCACTCAATTATTATTCACTATTAAAGGTGGAAGTAATTTAAATAATTATGGCGTTATACTATGAGCTACAAAGGTGTTTGTGTTAAAATCTAAATTAAAAAAATTCCTTAAAGTTGTTTCAACATTATACATTTAAGAAAACTTTGCATTTTCTAGTTTTAAAAACAATCTATGATACAGGCTGATTTTTTTAAATATACTTGAACTTTTTAACAAAAACTTTGTAATAAAAATTTGAAATAGAAACATTTACATTAAATGTTAAAACTGGACTTAAGAATATAATTTTAATTTATATTAGTGGATAAAGAAAAAACTGTGTGTTGAAAATATATTACGTTTTAATAAAATTAAAAATGAACAAGTTAATATAATATAATATAAAAGCTCTCAAAGTGAGGCGAATGTTAAGTTGTACGTCAAGTGGTGCGTCATGTTATATTTTCTTTATTTGTTTAAAGAAACTATTATAGGGGGTGTTTAGTGAATTGACTCCAAGTTGCTGGCCAATGGAAGCCGGATTCACTAAATCGCGAGATGGGGGGGCGGTTTACAACAAACAGCGTCGCTTGTCGTCAAAGGTTGAGTGTGTTCTCCTAGTCGTAATTTCCTTTCATCTTGCGTCTGAACTAATTACGTGTAGTAATGAAAAGAACGCAAAGACGGGACTGGAAACGTTTATTGCCAAACTACAGGATCAGTTTGTGAGAAAGATCAAAATGGAAACCAAGATGGAACCGAATGGAAGCGGAATAACAAGACGTAACAAAAGTAACAAACGGCGTGGGAACAGTTGTTTTTATAGCCGTTCCCACTGGTACCGTTAATGCATTTAAACAAAAATTGTCAATATTCGAAGAAAATTAATTCCCAAAAATTAAATGCTAATTTTTGATAAAATAAAATAATATTGTTTATTATTTGCAACTTCAGATTATCTTCGTCGATTTTCATCGCTACAAGTGTTTGAATCATTTACATTTATAAATTCATCATTTTTGCTCAAATTCCGTAATTTTAACTTTTTCTATTGTATATATATATCCATTGAATTAAAAATAAATAAATTAAAAAATGGTATATGTAGTTTGGTTAAAATATACAGCTACAAGCAAAATAATTTAATTGTTTGTTCAAACATTGGATTAGTTAAACGTATTTAAAATAGAAAATTTACATGCACACAGTGTGCTTTGAAATTTTATATTGTCTTTACATAGTTTACAAGTTATAAACAAGTTGTTTTGTTAAACATTTAAATTATTTCGCTTTTAGTTGTGTATTTTAACCAATTATTTACTTACTTTATTATTTGTTAAAGCGCTCACTAAAAGACCTGTAGGTTGATATATATATATATATATATATATATATACATAACTCCGCCTAGTTGGATTAGAAATGATTCAATCTAGCCAGTCCCAAGCCTGGCTAAAAAAGGAGGGTTTGAGCGCAAGGTTAGCAACCTGGCCTCTATAAAAAAATTATATTGCTACGGAAACAATAACAAGACGCCATTCCGGCAGCCAACAGCAAAGAAGTGATCGCACGTGTCTGGATGACAGAGTTACATAAATGACAGGGTTGAGTGAAAGCCGAAAGGAAGCTCAATCTTCAATTTGCAGAATCTTTAATGTCAAAACCTTAACTAGTGTTAGAACATGGAATTTGCGCACACTTTTTTGTACTTGACAGTTAGAACAAGTCCTTCGAGAAATCAAATAATACAACTTAGATATTTTGGGTATTAACGAAATGCGATGGAAAGGTCAAGGACATTTCAAGAGTGGAGATACATCAATTTTATATTCTGGACATAAATAACATTATATTAATGGAGTTGGTATTTTGTTGAGTTAAAATGCCGCTAAACCTATGATTGAATGGAAACCTGTAAGCGACCGTATTATTTTAGCCAGATTCAACACCAGATTTACAAAAGTAACAATTGTGCAAGTCTATACTCCTACTGAGGCTAATGAAGAGAACCAAAAAATATCTTCTATGATTAATTACAAAGTTTGTTGGATGATGTTCCAAAAAAAGATATCAAAATATTGATCGGTGATTTCAATGCGAAATTGAACAAAGACATATTTGGGTATTTCTCAAATGTTGGACCACATGGCTATGCTGATAGCATAAATGATTATGGTTATAGGCTGTTGACGCTAAACTGTCATTGTGGAATGAGTGTTGACAACACTTTTTCGCTCACAAAAAAATATACACAAGACAACGTGGGTTTCTCCAGATGGAAAACAACAAACGAGATTGATTACATTTGTATTAAAGTAACAAAATGATATTTATTGCAAGATGTACGTGCATATCGCAATGCAGATGTTGGTTCTGATCACAATCTTCTTGTTGGAAAATTTGCTTAAAATTAAAGACAATAGAAACCACAAAAAAATTACATCCATTTTTCGTGTGAGAAGCTTAAACAGTCAAATATCTCAAATCAATTTTACAATTCCTTAAAAATTACATTTCAAAATTCGAATAATTGGCTAGAAAACAGATGCAGAGAAGCAGATGTAAGGCAGCAGCAGAAAATGATTCCAAAAAACTCTGTATAAAATTGTAAAATAACTGTCGGGAAAGAAAGAACACCGATATTCCAATCAAAGGAAAGATGGTTGTTTACTCTTTTTTTTTTAACAAATGATGAGCAATCATCTAGATGGGTAGAACATTTTAAAGAAGTACTTCCCATCAGCCTATGCCAAATAATTTCATAGATTTTGATAATGATAATGATATGAATGTGACTCAAAATCTGAAATATGCATTGATGACATTTCTGTAACTGAAGTGATTTATGCAATTCAAAGGTTGAAAAATAATAAGGCAAGAGGACTTGACGAGATAACTGCAGAGATGCTCAAACATGGAGGTGATAGCACCCGAACTTGTTTATTTATTTTTAATGTTATATGGCATACTGAAAGTCCCAAAATAATTGGCGCGCGGAGTAATTGTTACTCTTCCCAAAAAAGGAAGTCTGAACGATTGCAATAATTGGCGCGAATAACTTTATTGCTCCGTTCTTGGTAAGGTGTTTTGCAAAATAATTTGAAATTGTTTAAGTAATGCAGGTTTTCGGAAGGAAGAAGCTGTTTTGAACAAATACTCACCCTTCGTAACATTATTGAGCAAAGTCAGTGAATTTTAGCAATCACTAACAATCAATTTTATTGATTTTATGAAAGCTTTTGACAGTGTTTATCGAGAATCTTTGTAGAAAATCGTTAAGTTTTACGGAATACCGTTGAAATATGTGAATATTATGCGTTCGCTATACGAAAATTCGTTGCTGTGTTCGAACAAAAAAGTGGTCATACTTCAAGCAGCTCGAAATTGTCACGGAGTACGTCAAGGATGTATTTTGTCACCTTTTTTGTTTCTCCTGGTAATTGGTTTTATTATGACTCAATCCATGAATAATTTGTCTTATGGGATCAAATGGAACCAAGGCAGATTAACGGATTTGATTTTTGCAGATGATATTGGTCTACTCAGTGAACCCCAGAAATGATGCAAAATATGACAACACGACTCAGTGATATCAGTTCTCGTATTGGCTTACGGATTTATTGTTCAAAGACAAAAGTGTTGTGCATAAAGTCAAACAATAATTTGCCCATCAAAATTAGTGGACAAAATTGGATACTGTTGATTCCTTTATATATCTGGGAAGCATCATTGGTAAAGACGGACAAACCAAAATTGATGTTAAAGCCAGACTTGGTAAGGCATTGTCAGTTTTCAATAGACTCAAATCAATATGGTCATGTTCTTCCATTTGCCTGAAGACAAACTTTGTTTTTACGCATCAATAATCATTCTTACGGCAATATATGGGAGTAAAACGTGGAAACGTACGGACAACATTGATAAAGATGGTGAATGCTTTTTATTGTCGGTGTCTTAGAAGTATTTTAAAGATTACTTCGGCGCGATCACATTTCAAATGATGAAATCATGAAAAGAACTGACTCTCGTTCACTCCATAACATCATTAC
Organism: Cardicola forsteri; assembly: GCA_025895645.1. NCBI lineage: Eukaryota > Metazoa > Platyhelminthes > Trematoda > Strigeidida > Aporocotylidae > Cardicola > Cardicola forsteri. Next base: position 35,950 of record JAKXYG010000609.1, on the reverse strand, counting down.
AATTAGACGGTAAAGAAAATTACTTGGTCAAATTTACGTTTACTGCCCGAAAGACCAGCAAGAACGGTTTCGAATGACAATTGTAAATGGTAAAAGCAAAGGTTGGTGAACAAAGAAAACTTGGTTAAGAACTATTCGGAAAGATTTAATTGAAATGAATGTTTTATAGGCAAAGCAAAACGTTTGGCAGAATGTTCAAATACATGGAAACATTTTGTTGTCTCATGTTCTCTTTAAATTACGAGACCTTGATGTTAATTTTTGCTGTAATTGTTATCTTATTGCCCCATGCTTATTTTTTAAAGCAAAAGGGTTTTGTAATATATATATATATATATATATAAAACCATTTTTTATTGTTTAATGTTCTATTTTAAGTTTACACCAACGGAAACTATTTATTAAACTAATTCACTCTGACAATGTACTCGATAAATTAGGTAATAGTCTAATTAAATGTTTTTTAATTACAACCTTTATTTAAAAGCTTTTCAGTAAAGTTTACAATATTTGCTGTCAGAATGTTTCTTTGTAAGAAATATTTTGTAAATAAAGTATAATATAAAATTATTACATTTAAATTACTTTTTTATTAAAGTAGTATGTCAACCCCTAAATGTTAACTATATTCATGTTTATGTATGCATAAACCAAATGTAATTTTAATGAAAGTATAAAGCTTAATAATAATAATAATAATAATAATAATAATAATAATAATAATAATAATAATAGTAATAATAATAAAGTAAGTAGCAGTTTAAAAAAATTATTTTGGTTATTAATAATGAATAAACTTTCTTTTTTGTATATATACATATATATATATATATATATGTATATATATATATATATATATATGTAAAGTACAATACTTATAAAATATTTGAGTTATACTGAAACAAATAAAGTAAAGAAATTAAGTGGTCGTAAAATAACAATTAAAATATAAAAAATAGATGACAATTATTTTTTGAAATAGTTTTGTATTATTGCAATTCAACTATTTTGTAAATATTAAGCAAAAATTATTATTTTAAATTATTAAAAGATCTTATATCGATTTATATACGAATGACTTTAATAAATGATAATATTTTTATTTAAATGTTTTAATCTTAGTGTTGACAATGAAAAAAATATTTATTCTACATGATTGAATAATGTTGACAAGCATGACAACATAACTAGTATACATTTACAAAAATTTAATTCTATCTGATTAAAAACTATTAGTTGAATAAATTTACATCTAATTGACTAATTCTTTTGGATTTTGTTGTACTGAAAAATTGTGACATTAATTAATATTATCATTTTATCAATTGTCTGAAAACTTTAAAACGTTGTATAAATTGTTTATGGGTTTTTACAAAATACAATGTTTTTTTACAAGTGTTTTATTGTTACATGAACACAAATATATCAACATAGCCTGGTGTTTCAACAAAAGTTGATATTTATTTTTAACATATAAATTTTGTTGGCAATTTTTGAATGTGATTAAATGAAGATGTTATATATATATATATATTGCAGTAAAAAGTTTCTAAAATTACAAAATAAAAAAAAAGTTTTTATAAAGAATTAATTAGTTAAAAGAAAGCACATCTGTATTTAATAAATTGATATTAAGCAATGAGAATTCTGGACAATTAAAAAACATAATTTAAAATTAGGTAAACGCGATATACTAAAAACGTTTTAATAGAAAAGAGTATCTTAATAACTGAATAATGTTCAAAAACTAACTAAAGTTTACAATATTTAGTTGTACTATTAATTTTATTAAATTTAAACTGTTTAAAACATAGTTGGCAATTGAAGAAAGTTATTATTATTGGGAAAATTTGAACATAAATTTTTCCCTAATTTACAATGTATAATTTGAATATTTATTTTGTTACGGCAACATAACATTATGAAAAATGCATATGCCATAATGATTTATTACCAACTGATGGATGCAATTTGTTAAAAAAAATTTAATGTTTTATTTAATTGTGTGTAAAAGTATGACATAAAAAATGGCTTTACAAATTATAATAATTATTTTACAAACCGCATAAATAAAAAAATTAATCAATACGTCTTTATTTTGTTTAGAATAACTTTTGCTTATTCTAACGTTTTTTTAATAAGCAAAAAACACGTGTAAAAATTATTTAAATTTTATAAATTAATTTGTTTGACTTAACACAACAAACTATTTTTATCTATCTAGGCAATGCGTTAAAGATAATTGTTTTTCAATAAATTTTTACAATAACAAACAGTTGTCACTATATAGAGAAGCTATTATATATTTGCATTTTTATACTGCAATTTTGTTTATATTAACGCGTTTTAAATGATATTTACTATAGATGAGGTGTCATTAAATGTATGGATGTGAAAAAATTAAAAAAACGTCTAAATAAACACATTTTGTGCTTTTATCTATTTTAATCAAAAATGCAACTTCTAGTAAACATTTATTTTTCAATATCTATTTTAAATTAAAATTACATTTGTATTTGAAATAAAAAACAAACTCTAATTTACTAATAAACTAGTCTTTATAAATTCAACAATTTATTTGTTTAGAAAACCAACACCGAACACTGTCACGATACGCAGGTTTGGAAAACTTAGTTATCAATTTTTTAAAATGTAAATTTTGTCGGTAGTATAACTCAAGCGTAACGTAATGAGCGAACGTAACGAGAGTAAACGACAACCAATAAATAACTATAGTTGCATAAAAAACTAAATGTATGTAAATAATCCAACATTGTTTATTATTGTTATGAGTTCTTTTTCTCCAAATAAATTGAAAAATGAGTCAACACCAAACCAAGTTGGTGACAAAGTCAAGTTTTTGCAGCATTACGAATAATCCCTTTCCACTTGTTCGCAGTTTCCGGAGGCGTGTAGGGATAGGTCAGTCCAACCGACTTTGCCGTTGTTTCCAAGACAACGTTCTAGCCAAGATAGGGTGAAGATCGTCCCGAATATCATCCACCCGAGTACGTTTTGTGACCACCTTTCCTTTTTTTCCAATTTGGACAAGTCAAAGTTACGGATGAGGATTTTTACGAACAACCGTAGGTAAAGTACCAGAAACCGTTTTGTTGACTATCGTCCAACAAATTTTACAATTTATTTTAACTTAAACATTAATTTTGCTTGGGTTTTTATTGTTTCAATGTTTTACGAGAAATGTTTAGTACAGTTAATTTAGGGAACGCATTTACTAGGTAATAAAAAACATTTTAACGTTATGTATTATATTTCAGATGAACATAAACTTATGTTTTAAATTATTAGAAATATATATAATCCAAAACAAACACAAAACACAATAAGAAGGCCTAAATAAACATCTAAAAATTGTGTTATATAATTTTTATTAGTTATAATAATAATAATAATAATAATCTTGTTCTTCTTCTTGTTATTGTTATTAATGTTATTATTGGCTTACATACTTTAATACACAAAAGCTGTTTTTAGAATTAATGAAGTTGGAAAAAAAACAGTACAGCAACAACAATTGCATTATGACATATTATATTTACAAAGACACCACTAACCATGGGTTTATAAACTGATGTACAGTTTATTTTTGACGTTTTATGGATTGATTAACAAGTTTACTAAATATATGGAGTACATATATTGTAGTGTTTTACATTTCTATTTCAGTTTTGTCAAGATCAATACACAACAACAATTAATAGTTGTTGTCTGATGTTTTAAAAGTTTTTAGCATTTTAAAATACAGAGTCCCTATTTATTTCACGTTTGCTACATTGAATGTTTTATTAGAACCATGTTTCAGCAGTAGACATTTTAGTGAAGCCGACTGCGTGGGCCCGCATTTTAGTGGGCCGGTGATGGGATTCGAACCCCGATCTCCACCGAGGTCCAAATTCGAACAATGTACCGCTAAACCGCTACCTGACTATTGTTAAAGCAAAAGATTGGGACACAATAAGTGGAAATACAATATAAAATTATGGGAAAAAATCAGATTTCAATAAGCCAAAAAATTTTGTTAGATCAACACATTGATCAGTTTATATAATTGCACGAATTTTTAGTTTTTTTTAATAAAAATAGTAAAATGTTATGTTAATTGAATAAAAAAACGTTTAAAAAGTTGGCAGTAAGAAAATGTATTATTGAGCATCTAGATAGATTAATAAAAGTTATAGTTAACGGAATATTGTTCTATCTTATTAGTATTGCTCCTAAATTGTGCTAAGGAGAAACATTGTATAGATCAATATAAAAACAAAAAGGGTATAAAAGAGCATCCGGAAACACACAATTATCATCATTATTATGATTATTATTTAAAAAATACTTTAAGATTATATTTTATGTACTATTTTCTATAATAAAAACAATTCAATCATTTAAAGCATTGGGTTCCCTTTACAACGCCAAACAAAAAAAAATAGAAGACGTAAACTGTGAGATGAATTTATTTTGTATAATCTCTTCAGTATATGTATACATAAAAATATATGATGTAATATGGTGTAATTAACGTAACATTAATATTTTTTATATGTATGTGACAGAAGGCAATATACGAAATAAATTCATCTCACAGTTTACGTATTCTATTATTATATCGGTGGAAACGGCTATATAAGCAACCGTTCCCACACCGTTGAACACATCCGTCCGTTTTTGTCCCGCATTCCGTTTTTGTTTTTTTTCCGTGGCAATAAACATTTGCGTTTTTATTCACTACTTCACGTAATTATTAAAAACGTTAAATGTTGGGGGAACTTGCGATTAGGTCCAATTCATCGGCAAGCAACCTCGCTTGCTTGATAATAATTAATAAAATTTGAGTATGCAGTCTTTTTTGGAGTCTATTCCACTAAAACATTTAAAAGCAAATAACATGTAGCAATCACTTAGTTCTAAGTTGCTTTCCAATTTTTTAGTACTAAAGGTTTAGTAATTTTAGAATTAATTTAAATAAATTGAGTTAATCTAAAGTCTAGTATTGGACTTTAAAGTGGAGAGTGTTGAGAGTAGAAGCAATTATAGGGCTTAAAAAGAAAACTGAAGTAGTTTCGTTATTAATATAATTAGGAATTAAAAGGCTATCTAATTAATGAGTAACACTGCTTAATCTGTCAGGTTTAACAAATGAATTGCTAATCAACTTGAAAATAAGGTTAGATAGATTAATGTTAATGTTCAAAGATTAGTGATATGCCTATAATCGGTATTTGATAAAGAAGAATAATTATGTACAATAACATTTATTTACAACATTTGCATATATATTATTACTATTATTATTGTATATATATTATATTATATTATATTATATTATATTATATTATATTATATTATATTATATTATATTATATTATATTATTATAATATAATTATATTATATTATATAATATTATATTATATTATATTATATTATATTATATTATATATAATATATTATAATATAATATAATATAATATAATATAATATAATATAATATAATATAATATAATATAATATAATATAATATAATATAATATAATATAATATAATATAATATAATATAATATTATACTATATTATATTATATTATATTATATTATATTGTATATATTATATTATTATAATATTATTATAATATTATTATTATTATTATATTATTGTTATATTATTATATTATTATTATATATATTATATATATTATACAAAACCCTTTTGCTTTAAGAATAAGCATGGGGCAATAAGACAACAATTACAGCAAAACAACAACAACAATAACAAAGTCTCGTTGGCATTAAAGATTCTGCAAATCGAAGATTGCGCTTTCTTTCGGCTTTCACTCAACCTTGTCATTTGGTAACTTTGCCATCCAGATACGTTGTTGTTTGCCGGAATGGCGTCATTTTTCATTGTTTTCGCAGCAGTACAAATTTTTACAGAGGCCAGGTTGTCAACCTTGCGCGCTCAAACCCTCCTTATTTATCGAGGCTTGGGACTGGCTAGATTGAATCATTTCTAATCCAAACTAGGCGGGAGTTATTATTATTATTATTATTTATTATATATATTATATATATATATATATATATATATATATATATATATATATATATATATATATATATATATATATATATATATAACTATTATTTTCTGTTCCTCTATTTTATTTATATGCATTATTTTGGAATTACTATTAAAAAATTAAAACCTATTGATACATTCATTGTCTGGTATTTTTTCCTTTTTAATAATTTTGCTCAAACTTTTAACCTTATTTGAGCGTCTTAAATTAAATACATTTTTTAAAATTAGCTCACATTTTTACAGTAGAAAATATAGAATTGTTGTGGGTAAAATAACGTTCACTTTTTGTATACACATTATTGTGTGTTGTATTTAAACTGCCGGACAAAACGTTACACAGGTTTATTAAATTAAATTACTTTAGAATGTGTTTATAAGTGCACTATTGAGTTTGGTAGAAACATTAAACTGAGAAAAGTCGCTTACTTATACGATTCAGTTATGTGAATTCGACATGTGATGTTAAATAAAAACAAATACAACTGTTTATAACAAATTATTTTTTTAAATTTATAACTTTTTCGTTAAATATTTCAAAATGTTATTCTCTCAAATTAAATATTTTAAAATTTACTTAATTTTGCACAATATGGGTACTCAAAAGGCACTAAATGTAAGTTCCCATTTGATTTTGCTAAAATATCTATTTTTTAAAATATATTTTTATAAAGCATTTAATAATAATAATAATTATTATTATTAATGAATAATAATTTATTTACAGTAAACTAAATAAGTTGTAAATGTAAATATTATTATAATTTTAAATCGATCATTTTTAAACTTATATATCATTTTTGATTACTTACCTCGTAAAGTATTTACATAATGGGCTTATTTGTTAAAAATGTTTTACAATAAAAACTGAATAAGCATACATTTAAACTGAGAAATAATTTAGACAACTATTTTTCAAACCACATTCATTATTAAATATATTGGAAAAAGTTATTATTTCCAATTAGATTGGTTAAACACCATAAAGCAAATATAGTTTTGTTGCAATCAATCTTAATGAAAACGTTTCTATTCAAACTTCCATTTTACAAGTTTGACATTTAATTCAAAATTTGTCTCCAATGCTTAATCCTACTTAAACAATTCCGAATATGGGGTATTGATTAGTTCATCTATTTTATTGTAATTGTAATATAATCTATATTATTCTTCTATTGGAGTTTTTATTACGTCATTAATTCGGTTTGTTAAATAACATTCCAAAAATTGTACTTGAGTAATTTGTAAATTGGAACAAGTAATAAACTATTTGGGTATTTTAAATTAATTTGATTTACATTGAAAATGAAAATATATTTATAATTGGAAAAAAATTGATAACAATTCAATGATTATTATTTGGAAAATACAGTATGAAAATAATTAGAGCAGTACATTTAAAAAATTAAAACTTATATATATATATAACATTTTTATTTATGTTTACAATTTTAAACATTTTTTTAGCAGTAGACAATTTATTGAAGCTAAATGTAGACCGCATTTAGTTCCAGTGGTAAAAATTAAACCCATACTCACTGTTAGATAATAAAACCAACCATGTGTAAAAGTTGCGAAAAAAAAGAACCAATAAGAGTCGGATAATCTTTTATGATTGTGTAATCTCTCGTAAGTTGGATATAGAAAAGTTTCTGAATGACGCAATACAAATCGTACAGTACTAGCTACATATTGATTTTTCCACCTTATATACATTTTCAAGGTCAAGAAATCTTTTTTTGATAGACGAATGCACCAACATGACTCACACCTACTCACGGAGGTTGACCAATAGGATTTTTTAAATTTATTTTTATCTTGGTTGGTTTCATCATCTATAGGCTCGAGTTGAGTAATGTTGCACAATGAAATTGAATCATTTATTTTGAAATTCGTTATTTTCATATCTATGTCGTATAGTTCATTTTGTAATACACCTTTTTGTAATCCTTTTCAAAACATGATTTATTTTACCATTTTGGTTTCAACTATTTCAGGTTATTATTTGGGTAAAAAGTTTGGACTTTTTCTTGGTGCACGTGTAGACTTATCCTTTTTGTTACAATAAGTTGCATTTTTATAGTAATTATCTTGTTATTTTTCTTTATATTTTAACAATACAATTGAATCTAATTCCCCTTCAGCTAACAGTGGAATTCGTTAAAAAAACAAGTGTACATTATTAAGCAATTTATATAATTAAAAGAAAATACAAAATTTAAGTAAAAATTAGAAAAAAAAATTAGTTATAAAATTACTAATAATTATTATTTAAAATGTATTTTTTTACATTTTTGAAATTCAATTATTTTGGTTTAATTATTACAGTTTGTTTTTAATTACTTGCATTTATTTCAGTTTACATTATTATAATAATAACTTTTGTTTAGGAAACAATTAGTATTAGTAGTTAAGATAGCGCAATTAAAATTATTTTATTTGTAATTGTCAAAAAATATTTGTTTAAACTAAAACTTTTAGTTCCTTATTTTAAAACAAATAATAATTTGACTTGTTTTAGTTTATATTTCTAAAAACTACATCCATAAATAATAATTACTGAATGCAATAATAATTCTAAAAATGGTAATAAGGGTTGTTAGTAATATGTTGTTTCACATAAAATCTTTAACATGTAGTTTTAATACAGAAAATAAAATTATTATTTTAAAGATTATTTCTTGAAAAAGGATTTTATGTTTATTCATTTTATAATATCTAATATTGCTTGTTTGGTAATTTCAATGTACTATGCACATACTTAGTTGTTTACATATAAATGAAAAAATATGTACAACAGTTAAGAAAACTAACATGTTTAAATGTAATTTTTTAACTAAAAGGTTTACAACATTGAAAAGGATATTCTATACAATTAGAGAAATATATTAACATTTAAGTACAACATAATTATGATTAAAATTACTCGGTAAAAAATAATGTTTTAAACTGAAAAACATACAACAATCGTTTTATAGTTGACTGTATTTCGAGGTTTAAAACAATAATTCAAATAAAAACAATAATTACATTAAGAATTGTAAATGGTGTAAGTAATAAATTTTTTTGTTTACGTTTGTGTTACTACTTATAAAAGGTTATTGTGTAATTGTACTGTAATAAATACAACATTTTAATTCAGTGTTTGTATTTGTTATTGTGCCCGGGTGGTCTAGTGTTAGAGTGCTTGATTTAGACATGGGTGGGCATGGGTTTGAATCCCACAACCGAACCACAAAATAGGGGCCCCACGTTCGGTTTCGCTAAAACTTTTACTGCTGAAAGATGCGTTTCTCGTAAAACATTCAAAGTAACAAAAATAAATAAAACCTAAATAATAATAATAATAATAATAATAATAATAATAGTAATAATAATAATAATAACAACAACAATAATAATAATAATAACAATAATAGTTTATTTTAGGTATGTTGTTTACATTTTTATATAAAAAATGATTTTATAAGCGGACATTTAGTAATATCAAACAAGGATCTACATTTAATATAAGTAATAAAACTTAAATCTATTCCTATCTAGCTACAATTATAATGTTTCAGCTCCCTGTGTTATATATTTAAATGTTTAAATACCATTAAATTATAATTCAACGTATTTGTATCTATTCCTTAATTTAAGTAAAATGTTTTAAAAATTTAAATTTTACCTAATATTTTAAAATAGGCGTTCGTTCAATTTCATTTTCCTAATTAATTATTATTTTATATCTTATTAAAACTTTAAAAAATGTAATTTAAAAATAAAAGTTATATTTTGAAAATATAATTTATTTAAAAATTATTAATTAATGTTAAAATGCTGGATAGGCATAAGTTGAAATTTTACGATTGGTACTAAATACAAGCTATTATTTAGCTTAATTAAGTGTCTACATAATATTTTGTTATAAACATTTAAAGTAATATATACATACATATATATATATATATATATATATATATATATATATTAGCAGTACATATTTTAGCAAGGTCGAACGTGGGTCCACATTTAGTGCCGGTATTGGGATTCGAACCTATGCTCACCCACATCCAAATTGTGCGCTGCATTGTTAGACTACCCCGGCATATGTACAATTTAACCAGTTGTCCCTTTATGTACCATCAACTATCAACGTATTTTTAACAACGATAAATTAAAATATATAAGTTACAATAAACATAATTTTGAAAAATAAAACTATGTTAATGATAATACATTTTCAATGCTAACTGTATTATGGTTAATCAAAAATTGAAGACGCTATTCAACTGATAAATAGTAAATTTTTTTGTTAATTTTAATTTTAATTTACCTATTTAAGAATAAATTAAAAATTGTACTTTGTAATAATTCTAATTTTACTTGTTAATTGTTTTAAAAAGCACGTCAATAGACCGCATTGCATTTGTCATGTAACATGTCGGTATGGTTTATGTGATTATACTATGCTAAAAATACGTAAACAACTGTTTTTTGCAAGGAAAAGATAAAAAGCGATAAAAAAAATTAATTTAATTAAAAAAGAAAATTTAAAGTAAATAATAGACGCTTTGAAAAAAGTATGTTAAAGCACAATATTTTATTCAAATATTGCAAATATAATTTAATAAGATGGAGACAACGAATGCTTGTCTATACTAAAAATTAAATTATATTATTAATTTTTAATTAAAATATTAATTGTAACAAATTGGAGTTAATAATAGTGCTAAACTAATTTTGGTTAAATCAGTTTGATTGATTTAGTTGATTCATTTTAATTTTAATTTTTTAATTTTATGTGTGTTACTTTGAATGTTTTATGAGAAATGCATTTTTCAGCAGTGGAAATTTTAGCAAAGCCAAACGCATGGGCCCGCATTTTAGTGCCCACCGAGGTCCAAATTTGAGCGCTGTACTGCTAGACCACCCCGGCACATTACTAAATGTTTTACAACAAACAGTTTTTAGAGAGTCGACAAATTTGTAAAGCGAAAAGATACTTTGCATTTAGTACTGGTATCCTGGTAAACTAGTACTCAAATCCATGTTTAACCAAGTTCGGGTTGAGTTCTGTACGACTGGACCGATTCGTTACAATGTAGAATAGTAATACAAAGTACTGACAACTTTACCTTTGTATACAAATATATTAATATTTAAGAAAATACATTAAAATACATTAAATACATTACAATAATGACATGCAATTATTTTCCAATAGTCCTCTAAAAACCAAATAAATACATTAAAAAATGTTGCTATATATTGTAGAAAACTGCAAATTTAAAAAAAATTATACTATATATATATATAATACAAAACCCTTTTGCTCTACAAAATAAGCATGAGACAAAAAGACAGTAACAAAAAAGTCTCGTTGACATTGAAGATTCTGGAAATCAAAGATTGACCTTCCTTCCAGCTTTTAGTCAACCTTGTCATATGTGTAATTCTGTCATCCAGATACGTGTGATTACTTCTTTGCCGTTGTTTGCTAAAATGGCGTCTTCTTGATTGTTTCCGTAGCGGTATAAACCGTTTTTACAAAGGCCAGGTTGCTAACCTTGCGCGCTCAAACCCTCATCCTTTATCCAGGCTTAGGACTGGCTAGATTGAATCATGTCTGATCCAAACTAGGCGGAGTTCTAAACAAATTAGATACATATAATAATGTGGTAAACACGTAGAGTAGAATATATTTTTAAAAATTAATTTTAAATGTATGTTTAAAACAAAAAAATATAACTAAAATTCATTTTTTGTATTAAGAAGATATTAATAATAATAATAATAATAATATAATAATAATAATTATTATTATTATTATTATACTTATTATTATTACTGTTAACTTAATTAACTTTTGTTTGAAATAAAAGTAATAATAATAGTAATAATATAAATAGTTTATTGATTCAATTCAATTGTTAATCATGTAATGCATTATTTTATTGTTTAAAAAATATGTTGGAATTAAGATTAAATCAGTTAGTTATATTAAAAACAATTTATTAAAAACATGAATAATACACTTTAAACATATTGTTAAAAATAAAATACTTTTAATGAATTGTTTTATTAGGAATAAGAATGCATTTTTAACAAATTAAAAAGAATTATGAAACAGAAAAAATGAATTTATTTGAAGTAAAATTGAAAAAAAAACGTATTGCAAAAACATTTTTAAACAATAAATAGTTAAATAACCATCATAAAAGCTTGTCATATTTTAAATTATAAAGCACTATAAAAATTCAAACAATAATATTATAAATTTTAAAAATTTATGTATAGTTTAAAATTTTCTAATATTATAGTTTGAATTTTTATAGTGCTTTATAATTTAAAATTTGACAAGCTTTTATGATGGTTATATACCTATTTATTGTTTTAAAATGTTTTTGCAATAAAATTTAAGTATAGTTATAACTCCACCTAATTTGGACCAAAAATGATTTAATCTACCTAGTCCCAAATGACGAGTGTTAGAGGAGGAATGTTCGCAACCTGGCCTTTCTAAAAAAATTATACTGCTACGGAAACAATACAAGAAGACCCCATTCCGCCAAACAATGGCAAAGAAGTGATTGCATGTATCTGGATAACAAAGTTATACAGATGACAGGGTTGAGTAAATGCCAAAAAGAAGCTCAATCTTCGATTTGCAAAATTTTTAATGTCAACAAGATTTTGTTTTTTCGCTGTAATTGATGTCTTATTGTCCCATGCTTATTTTTAAAGCAAAAGGGTTTTGTATAATATAATAATATATAATATTTGAAAATTTTAAAGTGTATGTATAGTTATATAATTTTTAATTCTATGCATAAAAATAATTGATTATAAAATGCAAACTGAAATTTTGTGTAATAGTTAATTCCAAATTAGCCTAAAGCAGATGAAAAATAAACCAATCTAGCCAGTTCATAGCCTAGATTAAAGAAAAGGGTTTAAGAGTAAGGCTAGCAACTTGGATTCTGTAAAAAACCGGTATTGCTACAGTAACAAACAAGAGGACGCCATACCGGCAAACAACGGCAAACAGGTAACAATTAGATGGAACAAATTACTTGGTCAAATTTTACGTTTACCGCCAAAAAGATCAAAATAAACGGTTTTATAATGGCTAATTAATGATGGTAAAAAAAGGTTGGGATGAACCACAGAAACTATTTGGATAAATTTAATTAAAATAAATGTGTTATGTAATTTTACAAATATGTTGGCAGAATGTTTAAACACATAGTATTATTTTGTTGCCTTATGTTCTTTTTAAATTATTGAATCTCGATGTTGTTTCCCCATGCCCATTATAAAACAAAATGGTTTTGTAATAATAATAATAATAATAATAATAATAATAATAATAATAATAATAATAATAATAATAATAATAATAATAATAATAATAATAATAATAATATAATAATAATAATAATATAATAAAAACAGTTATATATAGATAAAATTAATCGACCTTATTGATCGTGGTTTGTATCGTGGTTTGTAATAATAATAATAATAATAATAATAACAGTTATATTTAGATATAAACAAAAGTAATCGACCGTATTGATCGTGGTAGACTAAATGTGAAATAAAAACAGATTATTGTGTTAAAATAATAATGTAATTTTTATTTTCACTATGTATTTACAAGTGTATACTATATTTAGAAAAAAATGATTTTAGGTATACGAATAAATTCTTGAATTTAACATTATGTAAATAATGAATTAAAGGTTGTTAATGTTTTGGTAATTAAATAGACTTTAGAGGGATATGGTAAAATTAACGTATAAAATTTATAAAATTAAAATTAAAAAATGTATTTTAGAATACAATTATGTTTTGTGAATAAATAATAATAATAATAATAATAATAATAATAATAATAATAAAACTCTGCCTAGTTTGGATTAGAAATGATTCAATCTATTTAGTCCTAAGCCTGGATAAAGAAGGAGGGTTTGAGCGCGAAAGATTAGCAACCTGACTTATGTAAAAAATTTATACTGCTACGGAAACAATGCAAGAGAACGCTATTCAAGCAAACAACGGAAAAGAAGTAATCACACGTATCTGGATGACAGAGTTACACATATGACAGGGTTGAGTAAAAGCTGAAAGGAAGCTCAATCTTCGATTTGCTGAAACTTCAATACCAACGAGACTTTGTTGTTGTTGTTTTGCTGTAATAAATGCCTTATTGCCCCATGCTTATTTTTAAAGTAAAAGGGTTTTGTACAATAATAATAATAATAATAATAATAATAATAATAATAATAATAATAATAATAATAATAATAGTATTAGTAATAATTATAATCATAATAATCACAATTATATTCATGATCATGATCATGATCATAAAAATAATAAAGAAATTACTTTAAAGATGAAATAAATAATTGTACGTTCAAACTATTTCAAAACTTATTTTTTAAAAACAACATATAACTACAGAAAAAGAGAAGGTTGTCATTACAGAAATATACTCATTAAAATTAGTGTTTTTTAATTCATAAAAATAAAAAACCAAAATTTATGTTAAAATTGCACCTGGAAAAGCGAACAAACAATATTATACATATTTTTCATTATATTATTATATTAAATTATACAAAACCCCTTTGCTTTAAAAATAAGTATGGGGCAATAAGATATCAATTACAACAAAAATAACAAAATTTTGTTGACATTGAAAATTTTGCAAATCGAAGATTGAGTTTCCTTTCGGCTTTCACTCAACCCTGTCATCTGTTTAACTTTGTTATCCAGATCCGTGCGTTCACTTGTTTGCCGTTGTTTTCCGGAATGGCGTCCTCTTGATTGTTTCCGTAGCAGTATGAAGTTTTCACAGAGGCCAGATTGCTAACCTTGCGCGTTCAAACCCTCTTCCTTTATCAAGGCTTAGGACTGGCTAGATTGAATCATTTCTAATCCAAACTAGGCAAAGTTTATTTTTCATTAATAATGTCGGAAATAATTTTGAAAATATACATATATTGATAAAACAAATAAAAAAACTAACTTTTATTTTTTACATTATATTATTTTCGTTAGACAAAATATTATTTGTTTCAGATCCATGTTTGCCACTCGAATATGATCGGTTTTGAAAGACAAAATATTGGTAAATTGCAAAAACTTGACTGATGACTAATTTGGAAAATACAAGTCAAGCAAATGTCACATTGAATTAAATAGGCACTTTGACACAACGTGCACTGTTGTTGGCCTTACATATTTTAAAAATAAAATTGTTTATAATTAAATACTATATATTTTTACAATTAATAGTCGATTAGTAAGTAATGAAGTAAAATAATAAAACAATGTCATAAACTACAAAGTAACATAATAGTTGGATAATTTACTTTATAATTACAATTTTATTTACGGTTTTTGAACATTTGGTAAAGGTGAAAGTGGTCTAGCGGTACAATGCTTGACTTAGATTCGATTCCTACCATCAGCACCAGATGCGAGTCCACATTGGCTTGGTTAAAATGTTCACTGTTAAAAAGTGTTTCCTGTAAAATATTGAAAGTAGTAAATAAAAAAAAAATAAAAGAAATGTTTAGTGCTTGTGATAAGACTTACAATTATGCTTACTCTAGTGTCGAGTTTAGCGCTTTGGTTTTTTATGCTATCCTGGACATTTTAATAAAAAATATCTTTTTCAAAATTGAATATGCTAAGTATAATACACTTGCGGCAGCATTTAAAGTAATTGTAAAAGTATATTTGCTAATTATTGCAATTTAACTTTTAATCTAAAGTATTGTTAACATGAATGTTAATTTAATTTTTGAATTGCAACTATATTATTGATATTTGTCTTGATTTAAATATTTTGTTTTTTAAAAAAAGCACTATATACAATGACCATAAATATATTTTTCTAACAATATTTAACTTTCTTTAAAAATGAATGTAAGCTTTTAAAAATATTTTTAAATTAATTATTAAAAGGTATTAATAAATATTTGCATTAAATTAAGTTGATAAACATTAAACGATGTAATTTAATTAATCAAAACGTAAGAAATTAATCAATATTAATTAATATTCTTAAAACTTTTTGTATTGCATAATGGATTGGCAAAACAATTTTTATTTAATAATAAATAATTAATTTTATTATTATTATTATTCCTACCATTAACATTATTATTATATTATATATTATACAAAATCCTTTTGCTTTAAAAATAAGCATGGGAAATAAGACAACAATTACGATAAAACAACAACAACAATAATAATAACAAAGTTTTCTTGGCATTGAAAATTCTGCAAATCGAAGATTGAGCTTCTTTCGGCTTTCACTCAACCCTGTCATTTGTGCAATTTTGTTATCCAGATACGTGTAATCATTTCTTTGCCGCTGTCCTCTTGTATTGTTTCCGTAGCAGTACAAAACATTTTTACAGAGGCCAGATTGCTAACCTTGCACGCTCAAACCCTCCTCCTTTATTCAGGTTTGGGACTGGCTAGATTGAATTATTTCTAATCTAAACTAGGCAGAATTTATTATTAGTAATATTTATTTAATAATTTTTTTACTAATGCCTATAAATTGTTGAAATTATTGAACATTAAGCATCACTATTTAAGAGTATTATATTATTATAAACATAACTTCACCTAGGGAAAATCAGAAATAAACCGATCTAGCCAGTTACAAGTTTGTATAAAAAAGGAGGATTTGTGGCAGGAAACAACACATGCAAAAACTATTTAATGATCACAGTGCTTCCAATTGGTTCGATACAGTGCCAAACGAAGAAAGGTGATCAGTAATAGTTACCTTTCATCATAGAGGGAAAAGCTGGAGAAAAAGAAGAAGAATATTATATTAGAAACAATTTTTTAAATATTTACCTTTACATTTTTTAATAAAATTGTAAGTGTAGTGTTAACAATTTAATTTTTTGTGTCTATGGTATGTTTAACTAGTGCTAATAAAAATATATTTTAGTTTTTTACACACTAGTTGTATCTAATAAAGTACTGTGTTTGTCTATCGTATGAAATATCGTTTTATTTCAACGCACGCCACAATATCTACTTACATTTTTTTTGGTAACAAATTTATATTGATAAAAATTTTTAAAAATGTTAAATTTAAAATTGTTTAAATTTTGACATTTAACTATGTCTTAATGAATTTTGTAGATGTTCACATTTGTATTTCGATATTTTGCAATCGTTTGCACAAATGATTTGTGGTTATTTATTTTTCGCAAAATATACTTAATTGTGTCACAAATAGCACCTTAATTAACAAACTAATTATTTGCTATATAACGATATTTTTAAATCGTTATTTTGTAACTTTATATTTTGTTTCGTTAAAAAAATATTGAAAGTTTCTATTTGTACATAGGGTAATTTACTTAAAATTGTCCAAATTTATCGTACTTGTTAATAGCATCAATTAGGGTACAAAACAGACAATTAGAAAGTATAACTACGTTTGGCAATATTTAATGCAATTGGAAATTAAGTAAATAGTGTTTTTTATATGGTAAAGTAGAAACCATTTTAAAATTTAGCAATAACTTAGAGGTCATAAGTTGATATTAATTTAAAGTGTTAAAAATAAGTTTTAGCATAAATCAGTTTGAAAATAAACTTAAAAATAAAGATTATCATATATCATTATTATTATTATTATTATTATTATTATTATTATTATTATTATTATTATACAAAACCCTTTTACTCTAAAAATAAGCATGGGGCAATAAGACAACAATTACAGCAAAAAACAGCAACAACAACAAAGTCTCGTTGGTATTGAAGATTCAGCAAATCGAAGATTGAGCTTCCCTTCAGCTTTTACTCAACCCTGTCATTTGTGTAACTCTGTCATCCAGACTCGTGCAATCATTTCTTTGCCGTTGTTTGCTTGAATAGCGTCCTCTTGCATTGTTTCCGTAGCAGTATAAATTTTTTACAGAGACCAGGTTGCTAACCTTTTGCGCTCAAACTCTCTTCCTTTATCCAGGCTTAGGTTAGGCTAAATTGAATCATTTGTAATCCAAACTAGGCGAGTTAGGAATAAAGATTATTATTTATGAATTATACGGCAAAAAATGTTTGAATTATTATTTTACATGTAAATTATTTAATCATTTTCAATATATAAACACAAAACAAGTTCAAGAAAATGAGTTAAAGTTGATTTTTTGAATTGATGCATGTTTGAAATTTGTATTACATTTTTTTTTCTGCTAAATATGTGGTGCACTAATGTTTTTTCTGTATTATTTGGCTCAGTTTCAACTTTTCTGTCATTGAGGAAACACTAATTACATATGAAACGTTTATTTGTAATTCAGTTTTTGGTAATTTATTTTACACTAGAATGAATTTTAGTGAATTGTTTTCTTTTTTAAAAAAAAAATACTTGTTCTTATAAAAGTATGATAAACTGACATAAAATTCAACTTATCTTTTTATTCAATACAGGTTAAAATTGACTAAAATACTCCATCTGAAATATTGTAACAATTATTTAATAAAATGCAAAAATTGTCATTACAAATAAATTTATATTAATTAAATTATTGGTAAATAGTATGCCGGAGTGATAGAAGCAACGGAAGTGATATACAGCTATATAACTTGTAAATGTATAAGAAAAACATTTTAATAACTGCTTATTTATAATTTTTTATAAATGCATTGATAGTTTAATCTCCCAAACCTATCGTACCAGACATTTATTTGAATGCCGATAAAGCAACAATTATTATTTTATACAAAACCTTTTTGCTTTAAAAAAAGCATAAGGCAATAAGACAACAATTACAGAAAAACAGCAACAACAACAAAGTCTAGTTGGCATTGTAGACTCTGTAAATCGAAGATTTAGCTTCCTTTCGGTTTTCACTCAACTTTGTCATCCAAATACGTGCGATTATTTCTTTGCCATTGTTTGCCGGAATGGCGTCCTCTTGTATTTTTTCCGTAGCAGTACACATTTTTGACAGAGGGCAGGTTGCTAACCTTGAGCGCTCAAATCCTCCTCCTTTATCCAGGCTTGGGACTGGCTCAATTGAATAATTTCTGGTCTAAACTAGGCTGAGTTATAAAACAACAACTGTATTATTATTATTGTTAGCAATCTTTTGCTGCCCTAAATCCCAATAAAGATATCAGAATGGAAACAAAAGTTCCAGACATACCAAATCTAGTTTGAATTACTTTTGCTTATAGTTTTGTTACATTACTACTCTTTTTTTAATAATTTAGTTTTTACTATTAAAAAGTGTTTAATACAAATTAAACCTTCTATTTATAAGGGTATGCAGGACGATAATTGTCTGCTAATATTAGCAAATGGATGTTACATGTAATGATCTTGTGGATTTGAGTAATTCCTATGAAGTCTCAAATTCCAATAATAATGGTAGTCCTTACACTTCCTCCTTCATATGGTGCATCATATACTACATGTTCTCAAGCACAGAAACTAACACAGCAGGGATCAAATGCACAGTGGTATAACTGGGCTTCCGCTGCAGTGGATAAGTGGAAACATACACCCAGGATACTCACAAAGTATTTTAAAGTATACATATACCATATGTAGCCATTCGACTAAGGGAGATAACCCTGAGAAAAAAAGGACGGTATTGTCAATCATTGTGAATAAGGACACTACACTTTGTTACTCTTTTACCTTTGCTACGTTTATCAAATTATTGAAGTCAATCTTTTAATTTCCAATATACATATAGCAAATAATGAAGAAATAACGACGTCATCAACCAAATTGAATGAATAAAACAAATTTAGTTTAACTCAATATTAAAAATAAACAATATTTCTACGTTCAACTTTGATTTAATTACAACTAAAAGTTAATTAGTTAAAAATGTGTTTAAAAATCAATTTTTTTACTAATTCTAAAAAGTAATTTATTTAACAATCATATTTAAGCTTGAGCATATGTATTTACCTTATCTGTTTTTGTTCTGTAAAATGAATACCAACGTTACAAAAAATTGCCATCTTAATTACAATAAACACCATATTATAAAAAAATTAAACAATATGGATTTTTGCTTAGACAACTTCTGGAATTATATAAAGCAAGTTTTACAACAATTTATTGAATTGTGAATGTACAAAAACCCACAAAACTATGTTGAAACGAAAAAGAATGACAACTGAGACAAGGATTTAGTTATTTGATGGTGAAAAGTCGTGTAAAAAAATTTGGTTTAACACGTGAATAATCAATAGATATACCATTTATTTATGAGAAACAAAAAGAATGTAGATTTATGTTTTGTAACGAGTGTATTGTCATATTGGCGATCTCTATACTTTGCTGATGAAATAATAATTCCGCATTTGTATCAATATTTCACGCTATATTTTTCATGTTTATAATTTTATTCTATTTTTGATTTTGCACCAGTTGATATTTTATATAGAAAAAGGTTTATATTAACAATAAATATTAATAAAGTTATAATTGCATTTTATTTATTATATAGTATTTATTGTGTATAGTATAATTAAACCGTTTTTGTTTAAGTCATGTGATTGCTACAAATGTTTGAGTTTAATAACTACATTTTAAACAGTAATTGTTTTAGAAGTCGTAATGGTTTGCAGAGATAATTATTCAAAATAAACAAACA
Organism: Cardicola forsteri; assembly: GCA_025895645.1. NCBI lineage: Eukaryota > Metazoa > Platyhelminthes > Trematoda > Strigeidida > Aporocotylidae > Cardicola > Cardicola forsteri. The sequence goes on along the minus strand of JAKXYG010000609.1, from coordinate 15,202 downwards.
AACAAAGAATTGAAATAGTTATTTAATTAGTAATGTTTTGTATGTTGAAATTATTTTCAAATTATCTACAACATTTTAAATAATATTTTAACAAAAATATTGTTTTGAGTGTTTGCAAAGTTTTTTACGCCATTGATTTAATTAGAGTGGTACTTAAAAAAATTACATATATGTATAAATTTGAAAAAAATATTTACATAAAGTATTTATGAAAATGTTTGTTTTAGGTAAAAAAAAAGATGTACAGTAAACAAAAAATAAAGAATACTTTATACAAAATAAAAAAGATTTTGTTAAAAAAATGTTTTTGGTTTGACTTTAAGAAAATATTTTTTTAACATTTTAAGAATTGTAACAATTGTAAAACAATTTGTGATTGTTGATTATTGGTTTTTTAAATTATGTATCTAAGATTACATAACTTTATATATTTGTATTGATTTATATTTTTAAAGTTAACGTTTATTGGTAAATAAATACAGGACAATTTAAAAGAGAATTTTATACTGTAAATTAATATACAATATAAATATATATATATATATATATATATATATATATATATATATATATATATATATAATTTTTTGGTATATTTAATTATGTATTTAGTATAACTGTGTTAAAATAATTAAAAATTAATGAAATTTGTTGGTTTTCTATATTTTGAAAATATTTTTTATTATTAAAATTGATAATGGTTTTATCAAACTATAATGTATTATTTATAAGTATTGATAAAAATAGTTACTATTTTAATTATTAATAATTTATTATATACTGCAATAGCGTACTATTTAATGTCCCCTCTTTATTAAATATAATGTTCTTATGTTATTTGAACTTGATGCCGGTGTTAATATTTGTATGCTAGTTGGTTTATTTGCAGACCAGAAATATTTTTACTTGATTATGTCTACTTTTAAAAATGTAAACACTATTTTATTTGTTAAACAATAATTTATAACAACATTAATTTTTACCAAATGCAGTAAAATCTTTTAAACTACAACTTATAGCTTAATGATTATCAACCCTGTATTTGAGTTTCAAACATTATACATTATAAATGTTTTAAATAAAATAATCTCATTTTACAAAACACTGGTTTTAAACGATAAACCAAGATTTTATAAATTGGTTTGCATATTAAACAGCCTAAACAAAACAAAACGATTAAAATTGAAAAATACTGTTATTTTTTAAATGTTTTGTAAAAAACATCTTTCAACAACAGAAATTTCAGCTAAGCCAAACATGGGTCCAGTAAACTAGTTATTACTTCAAATGTAAAACAATTAGACTGGCAAACAAGTTTTAATTTTTCAAGCAGTTCATACTGTACAGGTCTGGACAACCTGGCCAGTATTAAAATAAAAGAACATTTCAATTTATATGGCTTGAATCTAGCCATTAAATGCAATTGTGTGGCTAAATTATAATTTAATGTAATTTAAAATAACATTAATAAACATATATGTAAATACAATAATAAAATAAGTTACTAAACGTTTTTAATAACACAAATAAAATAATAATTCAATTTTTAATATTTGCAACAAATTATAATCAATTAAAAATATATTCCAATATTTTCATTTATTACTCTATTCATTTAATAACGTCAGGAATTAAGCTTCAGGCATTAGTAAAGTATTTATTTAAAAAAGGAATTAGTTTAACAAACTAACATACTGCAACTAAAATAAGACTTGTTGTAACAATTTACGTTATGAGGAAATGTTATATCAACATTTCTAAATTTTAATCGTTTTGTTAAATTTAATCAAAATTCATGTTTACCATTTTAAACCATTTGAGTTACTTTGCTGTGTAAATATTGTTTATTATTATTAATATTATTACTATTAGTATTATTATTGATAATAATAATAATATTGTTATTACTATTATTATTATTATTATTATTATTATTATTATTATTATTATTATTATTATTATTATCATTATTATTATTATTATTATTGCTTAAATGCTTCACAATTGACATTTTTTGAGCAAGTGAACATTTAGCACAACCAAACGATTGTCTGCACTCAAACCCATATCTGGTCCAGCACTGTATTACTAGGTCTTCCCAACACTTAATACATTGTATTTATTAGTACCATTTTTCACATAGCAAAACATAATTTTATTTAAGACATTGTATACCCATTTATAATTCCACATAAAATTTATTTGGAATAATTTAATTGTTTACTTTTGACAGTAAGAAAAGATAGTTTAAAAATGTGTGTATTCATACGTATATATATATATATAATTTAAAGTTGATTAAACAATACAAATAGTTGATTTTGTAAACAATTAAGTTCGCGCTATGACAATGGGGATTGGTTGTGAAATTTCTAAGCTGTCTCCATTTCCCGAATCTACCGACATATTGCTTTTGGATTCCAAATTTACTGAAGTAGAATTTATCCAATAACGTTGTTGCATTGGTTGATTGTTTACCGTTCGGTTGGAACTGGGTGAATTAAAAAACGTCGATGGCTGAATCTGAATGCAAAGCAAATAACACCAATTCAATCACTGTCATGTATTGTTTAAAATAATAAAATAGATGCAATGCTCCAACAGTGAACAATGCAAGATTACTATAACAATTGTACTTATTTTTTTTAGTAAAAAACTTTTATTGACATGATGTTCGAAGTTGTAATAGCGTTCCAACACGGTGATTGTCGTTTTTAAACCAAAAGTTTGTTTGATACTTTACAATCTACTTTGGTACATGTTGAAAATATAACTTATTCGTTTTGGTATACAATAATTCTCAATAATTGTGTAGTTTTTAAAGAGTTGTCAGTATTTATTAGCTAAAAATCATTAAATTGTTAGGTATCTCAAACTTAAAAAAAACATCAGCATTCAGATTAAAATTTCAAGTCGCTTTGTCAGGACATGAAAAATGTTGGTAGTTTAATTTGAAAACCTTTAGATATTTAGTTATATATTATACTAATAGTAAACAACAACACAGAAAATAATAATAATAATAATAATAATAATAATAATAATAATAATAATAATAAAAGCAGTAATAAATTAGTGTAGTTTTAATAAAAATATTTAACTAAATATATGTTTTAAAGTTTAATAACACTTTTGTTATCTATAATTATAATTTATTTCTCTAATTAAAAAATGTCGTTTTATTGATGCCAATAAGTAATACTTAAATGCATATATTTAAATAATAGGAAAATAAAATGCTTTAATCGAGTTTTACAAAAGAATTGAAACAACATTATGTAGTTAGTATAAGTTGAAATAAGAAAAGAGGCGCGTAGTATATAGTGCCATCTTTTTTACATTAAAGTAGAATTAATAAATGCAACATTGTGAATAATTAAAAAAAAATCAATATAATGTAAAACATTCCATTATTTTTATATAAAAAGAGTTGTTAGCAAACTTTTAAAAAGCAATATTTTAAATATTTGAAAATTTTTAAATAAAACAAACTATGTATGTTTAAAGAAACATAAATTTAAGAAAAAAGGATATATATATATATATAGTAATAAATCACATATTTATAGGAAGTCTTGTCATTTATAAAAAAATATTTTAACACAATTTTTTTTATTTAATTAATTGTAGAAAAATACAATATTCTAATTAACAAAATATAATTTAAAAATTAGCGGACATAAATAATCAATAATAAAAATACGACATTATAAATATTAAAATTAAATCATGTTTAATTACTAATAATAATTGGCAATAATAATAATGTTTGTCAAGTAAAATCTAATATTCTAACCAGATTTTTTTAGAAAAAATTACGACAAAGAAAAATAAAAAAATCAATTACATGCAATGTTGCCAAGGTTACAAGTATAAAGTGTGAAATAAAAGTTTTATTATATATGTATGTTTATATGTAGTACAAAAACAGAATGGCAAAGCTTTCTTTAATTTGTTATTGAACAATTTTTGCATTCAAACATTTGTACAAAAATTTAAAAAAAATTGTTATATGTTACATAAAATTCGCCATTTATTTGTAATTTTATTGGCGTTTTTAAGTCTCAAACATATCGTTATATAAATAACAATACTTAATATTGCCAGTAGTTTAGAGACTGCAATAAATACACATTTAACATAAATAAATAGTACATGTATTAAAAGTCCGGTTGAAAAGAATAAGAATTGGAATGTAAAATTAGAAACGTGTTGTATATATATATATATATATATATATATATATATATATATATATATATATAATGTGAGCTAGATAATAAAGGCGTTAAACTCATAGCTAGGATTCAGTTCCATTAGAGACAGTAATTAATAACAACTAAATTTCTAATAACAACAATCATCCCATTTCTATACGTCTACGTAATGCATTGGGAATATAGACCGACACGAATGGGAGACGTAAGGCATAGCTGTACAATTGGGGCTATATCTTGGCAATTAAAAATGTAAGCGCATATTCATTTTAGGGTATTTGACCATTATGTGTAATTGTTGAGCTAAAAATTAAACAATTTTGTCAATTTTTGTAAACAGTTACAATGACTACAAAATGTTTTTATTATTATTCCATGTTTGTTGCGTGTAGAAAGATTACCTTGACATATTGAATATGCGAAGTTATTGCTTAAACTTCTTTACTAACACGGAAATAGGTTATCAATCCATTTATTATTATTATTATTAAAGGAGAATTTTTAACAAATTTTGTTTTTACTTTATCGTTTTAAAATTAAACTGCATTTGTTTTACAACAATTATTTATATATTTTTTTATTTTGCAATTATTTTGTGCAAATACTATTAATTTTATACTGTATAAAGAAAATAATTTTAAATTATGCAATTAACCCTTTCTTTGATATATATGTATATATAGCATTTTTTATTTAGTTTATATATTTCACATTTTGCAAAACTATATTTGAGGTAACTACGTTCAATTTTTATCTAATTTTGTTTAGGCATTTACTTTTATTTTAAATTAATTATTCATCTACTAAAGTAGATAATTGTAGCAATTACATATCTATTAAACAATTTTTTAATTGACGTAATTTACACTTACACTAAAATTGTTAATACGTTATTTAAAGTAATTTTTTAAATATTTATTTAATGATAATTATTTTAAAATTTAATAACAATTATTATTAATTAAAATTAAATTGAATATAATATTATTTTTTAGTTTAGTTTTATTTCAAAAACATTGAGTTTTAAATATTTCATTTTTACATACAAAAGTTTAATAGTTTGTTTATTTTATTAAAAAAAAATTTGTGTTTTTTTGAATAATTGTTTATTTAATTGTAAAATAATTAAAAATGTTTCTTTAACTGTTTTCCTTATTTACTGCAAACTGTTATGTATAAATGTCCTCACTTTAAAAAATAGTTTTAATTATTAAATTATTTTTTTTCTGCATTGTCGTCTAACCATCGGATTCACTTATTCGTACACCTGGGAACACAATTTTAACAAATAAATTCATACTTTTGTTTGAATTTTGTTTCTCATGGGGTTTAAAATTCAAAAATAGCAATTTTTACAACGGAAAAAGTGTTTTCTATTAAAAATATTTAGCATTTTTATTAAAAACAAAATATCAAATCTTTGGATATATATGTATATTTGTATTTCTTACATAAAAAGGTCTTTAACTATATTAACAAAAAATTGATCTGTCAAAATAGTAAATAAGCGTAAATACTTTACTTCGCAGCGGGTGTTTAAATATTTGCCAAAATTGTTCATTAAAACCAATTTAAAAACTTATTATATTGTATATATAAAACTTTACTAATATATATATATATATATATATATATATATATATATATATAAAATTGTGAACAAGTTAACCTATGTTGATAATTGACCTTAGCCCACATTTTACGACCTTAATAATTTCCTTCTGCATGAACAATTTAGATATCATAATTGACCCATATGAAATGAAATTTAAGTCAACGACTTTGGAGGATTTTAAGTACACTCATATTACTTTATTTAAATTACAATTACTATTTTAGATAAGATTAATGGGTTTTAAATTGTATCTTTTCGAAAGGTTTTTAATAAATCCATTACAAAAATAATTGTTGTTTTAATATAAAACATAAATTTTTTGTTTAAAACCAGTATATTTATTTAATGCAATTTAAATTTTTTACAAGTTGCTGATAATTGAAAATTTGGTGACTTACAATCATTTATTTTATCACCTTTAATTTTTCTATATTCCTATGATTTTTTAGACAATAAACGGAGAAGTCAACGCAGTAAATTGTAATGATGTCATGTAGTAAATATTAGTTAGTTCTTTTCACAATATCATTGTTTAATAGATAATTTTGTCAATTGATTTTCAAAATGCTTCTAAGACACGATTCTATAAATCTTTCATGGTTCACTTCCGTACATAAGTTTAGGTATGACTATTAATACGGAAATAAACTCAATTTTTATCTTTAAACGACACTGTGTTGTTTTCGATTTGTGGGTAAAACGGTTATCAATGTTTATGCTCAAAATGTAGCATCAATTTTGATTTATACAAATAAAACTTTCCACATATAATAAAAAATTAACCATTTCAAAAATTGGCATTATTCATTGATGTTACAAAAGATTAGAAATGTTTAGTGCAACTCTTTTTTTTTGTAAAATCCCGTTTGTTGTTATTAATAATGTTTTGTCTGCTGGAAAGGTTTACAATTATTTTGCAAAATACCATACCAGGAAATAGTTGCATTCTTTGTCAATTGTTGCAATTGATTAAACTTTATTCCTTATCATTTATTTTGGTTGGTGACGTGGTCACCTCTTCATTATTTCCCATATTTATACGACATAGCAAACAATCGATTTTGATGGCTTGATAAGCGTAACAAACGTGGAAGAATAACAAAGTTTCTTGGCTGGTAGACGGCATCCTTGTGACGTCGCCACTGTTAACAAAAATTGACAAAAATTGATTTTTTGTCAGAGTTATCTCCATTAGCCCAAGGGTTACATATGGTATACATATACTTTTTAAGTATCCTGGGTATATGTTCGCACCCACCCGCTGTAGCGGAAGCCCAGTTATACCGCTGTGCACTCAGATCCTGCTGTTATTAGTCTACATGCCTATAAGAGCTTAAAGATGCACCACGTGGAGGACGAACAGTCAGGAATATTACCATCATTGGAAATTGAGACTTTATAAGCATTACTCAAATCCTCAGGATCATTAGCATCCCAAGGTAATATTAACTCCTTGCCTTCAATTATTAAAATCTGGTTTTTCAAAGCACATAATATTATAATAAATTACGTAACTATTGCATCATTTCCACGCTTAAGCATCTTTGGGGTCAATTTCTCAAACCCTGCTGCTTTATTATTTTTCAACGTTCAAATTTCATGGATGAATTGAGTTACATTTGGCAACACAATTGAATCCTATATTGACATACTATAATATTTAAGAACATTTAGCACTTTTTACTTATCTTAGTTACATCTAACATTTATTAATAAATGCCTTTAATAAAACTTTATCAAAAAGTACATCAAATATTATTCGCAACAAAATATTATAATTCTAATACACAACAACTCTCCTGCTAGAAATAAATCATAATATCTCTGCTTATTAAAACTAAACTATAAACACGTGCAATTTGTTAAAAAGAAAATTTTATTAGCCAAAATACATTAACATATAAACAAAAAGTTACAAACTTTGTAATGTACACAATTAAAGGAATATACACTTCTATTGATGACTTCTGCCAGCCGTTTTAAATCTGAAACCATTAAGGCAACAATAATATCCTTTAAAACTCAATTTTTTATAACATAAATGATATTCTCTATAATTAATACGTTATTTTACAACTTGTCAACCTATCCTTTAAAAAAACCAAAAATAAAATTATAAACGTTTAAATCGGGGCCGTAGATAATCAAATATACGAAGATCGGGTTTTTTATTCAACAAGGTTTTTGCAGTTTAAATAATTCAAACCTGTATTAAATGGTACGTTGTGCTAAAAAACACACTACCAATTTTAAAGTGTATTTTGGAGCATGATTTTGAACATGTTTTCACTGTTTTTTTAATAATTTTAGAAGAAGATAAATTGAAAAATGTGTGCGTTCATTTTACAAATTTCGGATTTAATATTTCACAGTCATGTATAATGTAGTTTTTACTAAAGACTACAGATATTTTGCAAAATTAGTTTCATACGTATTTTGTCTTCATACTTGTTATGATAAAATGTTGTTGTAAAATAACGTATTAATTATAGAGAATATCATTTATGTTATAAAAAATTGAGTTTTAAAAGATATTATTGTTGCCTTAATGGTTTCAGATTTAAAACGGTTGGCAGAAGTTATCAATAGAAGTGAATATTCCTTAAATTGTTTACATTACAAAGTTTGTAACTTTTTGTTTATATGTTAATGTATTTTGGCTAATAAAATTATCTTTATAATAAATTACATGTGTTTGTTTTCATGTTTTAATAAGCGCAGTTATTGTGATTTATTGCTAGAACGAACATTGTTGTATATTACCATTAGAATATTTTATTACGAATAATTTTTTATGTATTTTTTAATAACGTTTTATCAAAGACACTTATTAACAAATGTAAGACATGTCTAAGATAAGTAAAAAGTGCTAAATATTCATAAATATCAAAGTAAGCCAATATAGGAGTCAGTTTTGTCATTATTTGTACAAAAATGCTATTAATGCATGTTTCCAAATATTTTTCTATTTCTACATCTTCTCTCAATATGCTTTACTCATTTAAATAATTGCTTATTATCTGTTAAAAGTCGAATCTTGATGCTAGTTGTAAATCCTAACAGTTGTTTTATAATTTCATACAGTCTTAAAATCATTTTTTACTGTGAATGCATATAATTTTTTTACATTTGATATTTATACTTTTACTTTTATTATTGTGGAAGATTTTTTAATTTTTTGATTTTAGTTTTTAAGTCTTTGACTTAATATGTTTTGGATAAGACGATTACATTTTAATTGTTTGTTATTTAATAAACCTGATTCAAATGTTTATCATATCGGTGTGGTCTAGCGGTACAGTGCTTGACTTAGCAATGGATGGACCGGCACTAAATACGGGCTCACGTATGGCTTTGCTAAAATATCCACTGCTGAAAAATGTTTTCCGTAAAACATTTAAAGTAGGAAAAAAATTACTAGTAAAACATAGTTTTTTTTACATATATATATATATATATATATATATATATATATCAGGTTAAAAGAGTGCATTATTAAACGAGAATAATTTTAGAAACATTTATTTGCATTTTTATGCTTTAAAAAGTTATTAAAACTTATAATAATTAAAATTAAGCCAGTTTAATGCAAATGTAAATGTTCAGGCCTAGTTTTAATATTTTAATTATTCTAACAGACATTAAATTTACATTCCTTATGCAATAAATTAATGTTATATTGAATGATTGAATCAATTTTTATTTCTTTTGTTTTGATATATATATATATATATATATATATATATATAGGTGTGTTTCTGAATGACCAAACTGTACAGCGCTCGACTTGGACCCGGGAGGGCATTGGTTCGAATCTCACTACCGGCACTAAAAGCGGGCCTACAATCAGCTTTGTTAAAATGTTTACTACTAAATGATGCGTTTCCCGTAAAACATTCAAAATAGTAAACATAAATAAGCAAAACAATATATATATATATATATATATATATATAATGTGGATATTTAATTTCAATTGCTATGTAAATAATTGTGCTATATTAAAAAAAAACATTATTAATCAGTTGCAAATTATTACATAACTTACACTACTGGATTCCCAATTGTTCAATTGTATACAATTTGAACTATTGCATCCTAAAATCTTATTGGAAGTAATGGCAGTCACATTTGATGCATTCTCGTTGCCATAATTTGACAACGGTACACCTTCCATCATCATCATCATCGATTGGATCCAGTCAGGTGACTGTGATTCCTGTGGCATTGTTTCACTTGCTGATTCCGAGTTGTAAGGTGGAATATAAATTTTAAATGTTGGATTTGAATCATTAGACCAAGTTGAATTTACGGGCAAGGCCGGATAAATGGCATTGTTGCAAGAATCGAATTGATGGGTAGGATAAATTTTCAGCAATTGCGTATCATCTGATCTCATAGAATGATTTGTTGGCATTTGTTGCATATTGGGTAGATAGTTTGAATAAACAGCATTATCTATAATGTGAATATATATACAACAAATATAGATCAGTGATAATAAAGTGAGGTACGTAAGCTTTTAGTTACATTTTGTTTTCTAAGTATGGTTTAATGCAAACATGTTAAAACATATTATTTATCGGTAAAATTATGGTAAGTAAATATCAGTTGGATTATCAAAATATAAATAAATATACTTATATTTAATAAAATGTTCTAACAAAATGTAGAAAAATGAATAAAAATAATTTTTATCAAACAAGTATTGAATTATATACATTGTGAACAACGGAATCTTTAAAATTCAGTCAGTAAATGTAACAATGGCCTGGTTATCTGGCTATATAATACAAGCGAAAATGTTGTAAATTGTAAATAATTGTTTTATCAATAATGATTTTGTTCTGTTACACAAAAAATGAATAAATGATTTACTATTGCTCTTGAGCACAATGGAAAAGAGTTTTTCGTGACGAAAAAATTAGGAAATGTACTATATATATATATATATATATACTATAAATATATATTGTCCAAACAGTTGAGAAGTCCAGTTTAAGGGATTCAAGTTGTTGGTAAGTCAAATCTATAAATGTTAAACATTATTTTAACAATTATTTAAAAAAACAGTTTTATTTTGAACAGCTGATCAAATTATAGTTACAAGAGATTTTAATTTACTCAAAATACAGTTTAACAAAATGAGTCAATGGTTATTTTATTAATTTAAAATTAGTCCAAAACTATGAGTAATTTAATTTGTTAGCATCCACTTAACAATGAATTGGTCTAAAATGAAATAATAATATTAATAATAATAATTCTTTTCAAGTAACATGTTATAATTCCAATTGGCGTTTATAATAAGATGAAATTTTTATTTATAAATAGGCTAATTATTAAAAATAAATGTTTCCTAAAAGCATTCATTAATCATCATCACCAATTTTTTTAATCTAATCATCTATTTTATTGAATTGTTGTTTTCAAATAAAACACACAACTTGAACACGGTTCTTTATAATTATTCTCGACAAAATTCATATATTCGTAATGCATCTGACCAAATTCAATTAGTTGAAAATTTTATTTCCAATTAAATGCGTTTTAATATATATATATATATATCAGAGTTGCGTACATGAAAATTACTTTATTTTATTTACATCTATATAGAGCATGAAAGTAAAGAAAAAAATGTTAAGTATACAAAATAATTTTATTTTAAATGTTATAAAGATAAAATAATTAAATTTAATTTAAATATACTCAAAGTTTTTGGTTATAAATCGATAAAATAAGAAATTTCAAAGATAATGACAACTCAGCAAGAAAAGCGTAAACAAAAAAATTTACATTTTATTTATTCATAAATAATAATGAATAAAAATGCTAAATACAATTTGTGATAAAAAAGTATTTTTTAAGCCGGTTTTCTCAACACTGATTATTTCATTGCTGTAAAATTAAAGATTAGCATTTCATTTTGATGTTTGTGTAACATTAACAAACTGTTTGAAAAATACTATTTTTGTTTGATCTGTGTGTATGTATAAGCGAGTGGGTAGAGAGTTAAAAAAACTAATTTATAAAACTGGCTCAATTCTTTGAAGATAATCTATTCTTCATATATAAATATATATATATATATATGAATTAGAACAATGTTTTTAATTAAATATTTATCAAGTTTCCTTGCTTACATAAAACAAATTAATGAAGCGCAAATGTTTATTAAGCACATTTGGATAAAAGAAAAAGCGTTTAAGGGGTGGCTTAAATAAAACGAATGTATAATAACTATTTTTAATTTTGTTATTTATCAAATCGTAAAACAAGGTTATTAATTCACTAAATTAAAATTTTATTGTTTTTCAAAAGTTAAATAAATTGTTTATCTACAAACCAAACAATTTTAAAATAACAAAATATAATAATAGGTGGCTGGTTAAAGGATATAAATATAAAATTGAATAATAATTTTATCGTTATTTAAATTAACATGCAGTTTATACAGTAATTCAACTTTAATAGACATGTATATACATAATACATAATTGAAATAACGGTTTACAATTTTCTAAAATCAGTACTGCAATAAAAACAAATTTGAATAAATTTAAATTTAATGGCTATTTATATTTAATTGTGTCGATTTTATATTACGTCGTTAAACAAATTGCTTCCGAAAATTGTAAAAAAAGAAATTAGTTGCCATATTTTACATTTCAAATAAATAAACAACATGATTTTTAAAACTGACACATTAAAATTGCTAATTCAATTACGTGTAAAGATTAAAATTCTATTGACATAATTTAAAAGACAATCAAAAGTTTAAATAAATTAGTTTTAAATATATATGATAAAAGTAATATAGAATTATGCTCTTCCGTTCTTAACTAAACAGCCAGTAATAGATAAAAGCAATCAACTTGTGTAGTTTCTAGTGGTTACGATTAATTTAAAAAAATTATTGGTGTTTCCTCGTTAATTATATTTTGTACAATCTATGGATGCTACATAAACATTTTGAGATTCCATTTTGCATACGACAGACAAGCAATCGACTGCGGTAGAATTGGTAAACGTACAATATTATTATTATTATTATTATTATTATTATTATTATTATTATTATTATTATTATTTATTATTATTTATCTAAAACTTAAAAGAGTTTGTATAACAAGTAATTTTTCTTACCATTACAACTGCTGTGCATTAGCGTAAGTTGTCCATTTTCAATTGGTGTCAGTTTAGTCCATGTTGGATCAGGTTTGTTGTTTGTTTTCGATTTTATTTTGTGAAGTTTATTGTTGTTGTTGTTGCCATTATTACCTGACGACTCGTCACCGTAAACTATTTGATTAGACGAATGCTTTTTTGATTTTTTTAAAAACAAAACTACAGCGCACAACAAAAGAATTAGAATGAGGAATGCACCGGCAATTATGGCAACAATGATGTATAAGTTGAACGTTTGACCTGTTGCACCAAATTCCCAAATAAAATTCTTGTGATTAGGACCGTAACTGTCCAAAGTTAAGCGTGCTTTCGAAACCGATTGATCTATTTCGACTATCATATGTGCCAAGCTGGAACGGTGAGGTACGCCGCAATCTCGAGCTTCAATAGCAAGGATGTATTTATCTATTTGTTTATACGAAATAGATGATGTTGCAATACTCATTACACCGGTATATTCATCCAAGTGAAAATAATGATTTTCGTTGCCAGACTGAATAAAATATTTGACTGTACCGTTTTCACTTGCATCTTCATCAACTGCAAATATCTGAAAAATTAAGCAGGCAGTTGACATTACTTTTTTTTAAATCAAACATTTGAATAAGTAAATGGACTTTTATATGTAAGTAATTGATTAAACATTATTAAATGTCTGACATCTCAAAAACATGGTTTACTGAGCTTTACTGAGCTCATTTTAAGCATTTTTGTAATCTATTTTAGATTTTCCATATTTTATAAGAGATTGTTATTTTTAATCCGTTTTGTGCATCTAGTTCTTAACAATTAAACAATTTTTCCTGTCGCAAACCCTCATCTTTTATCCAGGCCTGTAACTGGCTAAGTAGGTTTATTTCTGATCATCTTTAGATGAAGTTTGTTTTAAACGTTAATATCAATTTTAAGTTGTTTGATTTATTTGCTTTCCAATTATATTGTATAAACATTTTGTTTAATAATGTTCTATTAAACTGTTTTTTACATTAATTTATTAATTAATTAAAAGTTTTGCATTAATAGAAGTGCTGTTTTGTTGCCCGTTGACAATGCACGTAAAGCTAGAGTTTTTTAAAATTATTTTTAATCTTTAATTAATTTTATATAAACTCTGAGTGCTTATTTTAAACAGATAATATTTTAACAGTTTATCCAAATTTATGACAATCTTTTTAATTTGTTTGTAATTTTGGTAATAAAATTTTATTTAACTGTGTATATTTTCAAAAATGTCTTTAAGATTAATTTATTAAATGAATATGTAGTTACTTAACACAATTAAGTTGAATGTTTTATTTTTTACAAAATGAAGTATTACATTAAAATATCTACACAGCTTATTTAATTAACAAAAAATAAATTAAATACATGGAATGCTTATGTATTTGATAACGTAAACACTCATTTTCAAGTATAATAATAATAATAATAATAATAATAATAATAATAATAATAATAATAATAATAATGATGATAATAATAATAATAATAATAATAATATTTTGGTTTAAATTTGAGATTTAATATTTATTTTAAATATATTTTTTTCTAAATAAACTAAACATTAAAATAAATTACAACGTGATTTATTTATGATGTATAAAAATATTATTTTCTTCTATATTAAAAATTAATATATTTTAAGGAAAAAAATTAAAATTTTAATTTTTTTGTCATAACCATAGTTATATATCATAAATATAAATAACTGGTTTAATCTAATTTAGTAAAATATATTTCTGTTTATAATCATACATTTAGTTATTTTTATTTAGAAAAAATACTCTTTTATTTACTAAAATACATTTAAAAATAGTGAGAAAAGTTGAAAAACGTATAAAATCTAAATTAATCTTTATTTCCGGTCAATGTTGTTTTTAAAAAAATATTAAGGATAAAAGTCATAATAAATAATGTAAAAAGTGTAATATCAAAAATACTTGATTTACAATATAAAAGTAAAAATGTTTTATAATGAAATTAATATATTTTTATATATAAACTTAATTACTAAATAAATTTTGTAAGAACTAAATTATTCTGAATTTAAAATATTGTTTAATGCTACAATTATATGTTTACTAACCACAAATTTATCGTTGTAATATCCAGATAATATTAATTACAACCATAATTATATATATATATATATATATATATATATATATATATATATATA
>JAKXYG010001311.1:0-65171 GCA_025895645.1 Cardicola forsteri | reverse complement strand
TATATATATATATATATATATATATATATACTTATATTTTATATAATTAACCTCTATATTTATCGAACTGTTAAGAATATTACCTACCTAGCGAGGTGAGGCGCGAGTCATGTTACACGTCCACTGGAGCGTTATTCATCCTTTTCTCTTTTCTTCTTATTTGAAGATTATTTCTGTGTTTTTTGCATTGTAATAGGTACTTGTTTTATTATTCTTTTGTATATTAATAATTTTTGCTCGTTTCTATAATTGTTAACTTCCACTATCTACCTTGATTTTATCTTGATTTCAAATTCTTTTTCTGTGACTAATCCCCCTTTAGCTCACTATCCATTTCATATTTCCTCCTGAATCTTACTGATATAATCGATAAATAGAACCGAGGATCAAAAGGAGTTGTACTCCTACTCAACTCGTGTATCAACCTGTCTAGAAGCACTTAGATTTTTCCCATTGCTCGATAGGAGACTCCGGGCCGAGATTATCTTAGTTTTTAAACTCTTTAATTTTAACCAATTTAGGCAGAATTTTGTTCTCTTTAAAGATTCACGGAGAGGACATTCTTTCAGGATTTCCTAAGCTAGGATTCAGTCCCACCTCTGTTCCCATCATTTTTCGTGTAGGGTTATTTTAGCGTGGAATAGCTTACTCGTTTACGTCGTTTCGGCCTCATCTCTTAAAGTTTTTAAATCGGCCTACGATTCCCATTACCTACATAATTTTATTTAATATTTAATATTTTTCTATTTCCGTTTATTTTATTGTACCTTGATCCATGATATCTGACATTTTTAAACCAAGGACTAAAAAGAGTTTTTCTTCTACCTAACTCGTGTATAAACCTGAAACCTGAATACATATAAATCTGTGATGCAAGCTTTAAATATTAAAATTTTCATTTTATTTATTGTGGTTGGTGGCATAACCACTTTCTCATTTATATATTTGTACAGTATATTAAACGATCGATTTTGATGGTTTGGTAAAAGTAACAAACTTAGAAGAATAATTAGGTTTTATTTACGAGGTGAGGCGCGTGTTACGCTGCACGTTGAGTGGAGCGTTAACTTACCTTTTTCTCTTTGTTTTTTGAAGATTATTGCAGTGTTTTTCATTGAAATACGAAACTTGTTTAATTATTACTTATATATTTATTATTTTTGATCGCTTTCTATAATTATTACCTGTTCCACTATCCATCTTGATTTTTGTCCTTATTTCAATTTTTACGTTTCAAATCCTTCTTTATTTTACTCACTATTTTATATTTTCTCCAATAATTTGAAACAATTTATTGAAATTGGAGGCTAGATAAAAAATACGAGCGTTTATTAAGTTTTTACTTTGATTAGCATTCTGATTTTTTACTGTTATTTGCATTATATTTAAATTTTTGTTTCCAATGTTTAACTAGATTTTACTTGTTTATACTAGATTATTAATTTACGGATAAATGGTTTTATTTTTTTTTCAGTTCAAATTGTAAATGCCTGTAATTATTGAATCTGTGATTTGAATTTAATTATGAGTGGACAGGATGTGTCTATACCCGTTTTTTATCAAAATTATCATCATCATCATCAGCAACAAGTTCCTTTGTTAAGTCAAACTACTTTGGTACACAACAGCATTTCTTTATATGCTCATGAAAGTCTCAATGAAATTCAAAAGTTGCGAATTTTATTAAAAAAGCTTTTTACAAACAGTGGGACCGAAGAAGGTGACGATTTGGACGATGTGGATAAAGTGGGCAACGATGCTTCCAGTAATCAATGGATGAAAATGAATGCACCAAAAGTGGTTGGAAATATATCAAGCCCCGCATGTATCAGTAGCGATAATCAGACCAATAGTGCTTTATTAGATAATAACCGTACAGTTTCGTTTACCAACGGCTTAGATACAAAGACAGGAACAAAACTTATGTTGCATAAACTAATTGGTCAGATCAGGTGAATGTCATATTTTTAAATAAATATTTTTCGTTTCACTGTTTAGTTATCTATGTTTTTATTATTGTAATGTTATTGATTCTGATGGCTTTTTAGACAATTTATAATTTTACTTGATTTTTATTGTTAGATAAAAATGATTGAAAATTATTTGCAGAACTAGTTGATTTTATTATTATTACATTAAGCTTTAATACCCCACTAGAGATACATTCAGTACAAATATATTTTCACCATTAATTAGAAAATAATAAAATTACAACCACAAAAAGTAATGCAAATAATAAAAACAAAATGAGATGTACAAAAATATGGTAGACGTGAGTATTTGTACTGATTAGTCCTGGCTTTCGTGTGTAGGTAAGTTGTAGTTTATTCAAAAGCTTTAGATTTGTTCAAAACCATGTGTACGTGCGTATTATTTTCTTTAATCCTCAATTCTAATTGTATACAAGATTTTAAATGTTGGTTAACAATAAGACGGAATATTTAATTTTTGCAGATTTTGTCATCAAACACAATCTTGTCTTAATAAACGAGGAAAAATACAGGTGAGAACATAACATTAAAGGATGAAAACGAGATTTGACAATTTAATAATATAGTTATCAACATTTAGTTTGTTTACTTTTATTATGTAGTAGCACTAGGATTTGGTTTTTATAAATATTTGCTCTACTTGGTCACATTAGGTAACTTTGCTTATTACGACCAGTCTAAGATACTTAATTTTGTTTCAGATACATGTATCTGTTCGATTTAATTTGAATGCTTTATTCGTTTTTATTGTTTTTGTTGGACGTCTTATTGTAAATTTAATGAACTTGCATTTCGATGGATTTGAATTAAGATGAATGTTAGTCTATGATTTAAGGTCTATAAGTTATCTGTCGTATTTGAATTTGAGTTGTTACGACTATTGTTTAACAGTTATCATAGTTGTTTATATAGTAGGTAAATCCCTTCTCTTGACATGTCAACATCTGAAAGATGGGAAGACTACAGGTATTAATGACATCTCAATTGAACCTTTTAAATATGGTGGTATAAGTATTATACAAAACTTGTACTCCTTAATAAGTTCAATTTAGTTACAAGAAAAAATATTCGAATTATGGTCCCAAACAGTTATAATTCCTGTAACACGACTGATCTCTTACTAAACTTGTAAACATTATGAAGACCTTATATATATTGTCTAACGTTGTAGTATGCAGTGATGATTTTTTGACTAGTGGGATTTACATTGACTTAGGAGTCCGTTTAGAATGGGTTTTAGCACACACTTTCTAACTGCGTAGTTGATGTCATTTTTGATGATGGCAGTAAAACTCACGATTGTTTTAGGATAGCGGATTTTCAATATTCAAACGATGCGGTTTTTATGACAGAAACAGATGATTTATAAAATGCGACTCAACTTACATGAAAAGCCTTAAAGAAATATAGCTTATCTTAATACTAAAAAATAGTTATTTTAGAGAATGTCTCCTTTAGGAATCCAGTTATTGTAAATGTTAATCCGTTTCCAGTGGTTAATGAATTTATTTGCTTAGGCTCTCTGATTGTTTGTAAGGGATACAGCTTTCCAGAAAATAGGTGTCCTATTAGTTTTTCTGCTGGACTATTATCTAAACCTGTTGAACAAAAATAGTAGTTTTATTAAAACTGAGATAGAGAATAGATGAGAGTTAATACGTTATATTTTATTATATGCTTCCGAAACTTGTACTCACTCAAGTAGATGTACATCATCGGTCTCCCCCCTTAGACTCAAGTAGATATACAAAACTTTGCTTAATTTGAGCAAAGATGTTTAAGATCTTCTTTTGAACGGAATTGATTAATGATAACCAAATATGTGGTCATTCATTATTATCGTCATCATCGGGGGATAAATAATATCCACTGCTTATTATTACTCATGATAATCTAAATTACCAAAAACCTGCAAAATATCAACTTTTACTATGTGCACTTAATGAATGACACTTGGGGTGTGCTGACCAAATGGTTGGGTTTCCGTAGTTATTCTGGCCGGATGAGTGGCCAATTTTCATAAAACATGGTCAATCCATTTTATTAATCTTTCTCTTATTGTGTTAGAAATAGATATCTAATTAATATTAAGTGTGCTACAAAAAATATTTATTAGTTATTAAACGGTTGCGTTTAATAGAGGACAGCGAAACCATATAGTTCTTAAACAGCTTTGCTTAATCCGAACAAGAATTTGTATGTTCAGTTGATTGAGAGTCCAAGTTTCGCAAGTATGAAACAGAATGGAACGCATCAAATATTTAAATATTCTAATTTTGTTTTTAGTAGAAATACTATTTTTATTTTGTAAAAGTTTGCATAAACGTCTAAATACTATAGCCGGGAGGCGAATACAACGCCGAATTTCTCAAGAGATTGATTCTTTGTCATGTACAAATGAGCCTAGCTAGGTAAACTCGTCAACTACCTGCTATGTTAATCTAGGTGCGGGATGTACCACAGAGGTACGGTTAAGAATGTTATCATCACTGGAAATGTTTCGATTTTTAGCCATGATTGTGTGAATAACCAAATTGCGTTAAACTGCTTGTACTATTTTTAAATTTTGTTACTTAACCACATATGTTGCCTATTGTTTAGTGAAGTGTTTTACAATTTGGACCAATTGGTCGGTCGAATGCACAACAACAGTTACGTGAACAATTGGCCCAGCGATTTGGGCGTTCAAAATGCACTGTCTTTGTTTACTGCAGTTGATCAATTGGAGTTTTCGCGCAATGCTGATTTGCAACAAGCACATTCGAGTGACTTATCAAATGAAGTGGAGATGAGGCGTTTTGATTGGCTAACTGATCGTCTTGAAAGCGAACGGTGGAGTCATCGGTATTGGCAACGGACACACACGGTACTTGAAGGTCTTCTGGCTTGTGCAGCTTTTAGACGGTGAGTTTTTTATAGATAATTATTATATTTAGAGGCCTTTATATGGGATACTAAATAATCCTGAGGATTTGAGTCATGCTTATGTAGTCTCAAACTCCAATGATGGTGATACTCCTAACTATTATTCCTCCACGTGGTGCATCCTGGACTAGGTGCCTATAGGCCTATATGCATTTTAGACTAATAGCAGCAGGGACCGAGTCCACAGCGGTATAACTGGTTTTCACTGGACTCCCGTTCAGTGAATGGGTGCTAGCATACACTCTAGATGCTTCAAAGGTGTGTCAAGGTATCCATTTATTATATGTAGCCGGCTAGGCTAAGGGAGTTTATCCTGACAGAAAACCAGGCCTCAGGTTCTTATCATGTACAACCTAAAATGAAACTTCGTTCAAACAGAATACATGTGATGGAATCAGCAGCTGAGACCCCCAGGGCACCTGATCTCCTAAATTCGTTTGGGAAGGGACCGAAGTTGACGGGTTTGCATAGGAGGGTTAACAAGATTTTATTCTTGTTAACTAATAATGACGAGCCTGATTTAAAATCACCAAGGTGTGAACGGTCTTTCTCTGATGGCTTCCATGGATCCGTCAACTGGCGTCATCCCTCCCGTCTCCCGAAGAAGATTGTCTTCTCAATTCCTGTGAACACTGGCGCTGTTGCAAGGGAGTAATTTTCTATATAAGAAACTTTGTTTACCCCCCCCATGTTCAATTAGAATCCGAAATACACTCTGCATAGGAACATGGAACGTACGATCACTGTCGTCCGTTTCGACTCAAATATTTACTGCCACAGAACTAAGTCGTTACAAGATTGAGATTGCTTGTCTTCAGGAAACAAGACTGAATTGTTCAGATCTGTTTCGTCTTCCTACAGTTTCCCAGTCTGCATTATTTATTCCATCACCTTGTGCATCAAACCCAGCGCACCACGGGGTAGCATTTTGTTTATCCCCAACAGTTTCCGGTGCGTTAATTGACTGGAAGGGCATATCTCCACGATTAGCGTTTGCACGTTTTAAAGTATTTAAATACTCAATGGCCGTGATTAATGCCTATGCTTCAACCAATAATTATAGTGAAAAAGCAATAAATGAGTTTTACGAGCAACTAGAAGATTTATGCTCCCAACTCAAAACTTCATCGCAAATCGTTGTTACTGGAGGAAATTTTAATGGCAGAACTTGCAGGGACGATGTTAACAGATCCTGGATTGACCCTTGGATAAAATTGCGCGAACAATGCGAGAACGGAAGAAGATTAAGTGAATTCATTGCTAGGTGCAATATGGTTTTCACGAACACATTTTTCCAACACCGCGAAACATCTGATAACATTTCGTTCAAGCTGTGGTAGAAATTCTTCCCAAATTGATTACGTTTTGGTTAGCAAACGCTGGTTCAGTGTAATCAAGAATTCCCGCGCATACAGAGGTTGTTGAACAGGAAGTGAGAATGACACCGATCATTCGCTTGTTTCATGTTCACTTCGTCTACGTCTCAGAGTAACAAAGGCTAGTCCTGCTCCAGATTGTTCTCTACTGATACATGCGACTATGCTGACAAGTTCTCCAAAGCCTACTTATCAGCTCTAGTTGTTGTTCCAAGTTGCAGTATGAGAATAAACTGACACTGGAACATTCTGAAACGAAAGATCAACTTAACTAGTTTGGTGCTCCCCCGTTTAATCAACTTACATGGACCAAACTGGTTGTCCGCCAATTCTCGATATCTTTATACACAAGCAAAGATATCCACGAGTAAAAGCAAAGCGGAATCATTGCGTGCGGAATTTCGAAAAAGTTATGAGCAGGATGAACAAAGACACTGGGATTCTGTAACAGATGAGCTAGAGGTTTCTGCTCGCCATAATGACAGCGGGAAAATATACAAGAAATTGGAACAACTTTGTCGTGGTAACAAAGTTAAAGTTGGATCATTTGGTATTTCAAACGAAGACTGGTTAGTTCAATTTAATCAGATTTTAAACCATCCTGAAATCACAACAGGCTGGTTGCAAGATCAATCCAATCTTGATATAGTTCCTCCGGCAATTTATCCAATCTCTGTAGAACCTCCAACTGTCGATGATATTATGCACATATGCAGTAAACTCAGCTAGGAAAGCGGCCGGATTCGACGGAATTCCTCCATATATCTTCAAATACGGCCCTTCGCGGCTTACTGAAGACCTCTATTACATTATAACGAATTTCTGGACAACTGAGCAGTGCCCTGAAAACTGGCATTGTGTTAGTATTGTTCCTGTTCACAAGAAGGGAGATCGGTAAATATCTGCTTACTACAGGAGCATCAGTTTACTTGGTATATCTGCAAAAATTGCTACATCAGCGACAGTTGATACGATTCGCCCGGAGAGGGAGAAGACCACACGTCCCAATCAAACTGGTTTTCGTCCTGGTATGGGATGCGTTGATCAGATTTACACGCTCCGGTGCATCTTGGAATTTCGGACAAAATTTTAATGCTTTACGTATGTAGCATCTATAGACTACTCTTCAGCCTTCGACTCGCTGAACAGAAAACGACTCTGGATAGCTATGTTATGTGACGGAATCCTGATGAAACTTCTGAATCTCCTACGTTGCTCTGTACATGAATTCAACTGCTGTAATCCGCAATTGCAATAGATCTACTACAATGCCATTCGAAATTCGCAATAGTGTCCGTCAAGGCTGTGTGGCTGCTCCGCTTTTGTTCAACTATGCAATCGGTGCTATATTTGCCAAGGTTTCTGGACAGATGGAAGGCGTGTATGTTGGTACAAAGCCTATCACCGACTTAGAATATGCTGTTCTGCTAGCTGAGAATGAAGATCAACTCCAGCGAACATTGGATTTTGTTATGAAAGTTTCCGGTAAATATGACCTGAAGATCATTCCCAAAAAATTAGTCATTATGATGTCACAGGCTTCTGATGCGAGGATTGCATTAAATTATGCTGTGCTCCCCAATGTAAAGCAATTTATGTATCTGGGCTCTTCAATTACTTCTGACGGAGGTTTTATCTAACGAAGTATATCGTCGAATTTGTTTAGCTGCTGCTGCGTTTGGAAAACTTGCTAATCCATTATGGAGACGAAAAAACATTATCTAAAGACAAAGATGAACATTTTCTCTTCATTGGTTTGCACAGTGCATCTGAAATCTGAACTTATACAAGGTCAGAGATTATGAAGCTCAACAAATTTAAGGCAATATGTCTTAGATATATTTGGCAAAACAATAATTTTGCATTATCCGTATCAAGGGATTGGATGAAAAATATCAGCAACTGGTAAATTCGAAATGACCTCCAGTTTAACGATCTTCCTTCATTGATATAGCGACAATTTAAGGTTGCACTGGTTTGGACACATTTTTGTAAAAATCCTGATGCAATCTCAACGTTCCGTAACTTTGGCTTGTCCATATACCGAATGGAAGAAGAGGATTCGTGGTCAGAAACGTACTTGGATGAATGCTGTTCACATTATTTTAGCCGGAACTTTATCATGGAAACAATGGCAAAGTCGTTGGACTGACATATCGGTGCACGCCTCCGAAAACCGTGAATATTCATTCATTCATTTATTCATTTTGGTTGGTGACAATGGCGTCACCTCTTTATTCCCCATATTTATACGACATAGCAAACAATCGATTTCGAAGGCTTGATAAGCGTAACACAAACGTAGAAGAATAACAAAATTTCTTGGCTGGTAGACGGCATCCTTGTGACATCGCCACTGTTCGCAAAGATTGACGAGGCCGCCTGATTTTTTGTCAGGGTTATCTCCCTTAGCCCAAGGGCTACGTATGATATACGTATACCTTTAGATACCTTTTAAGTATCCTGAGTGTATGTTCGCACCCACCCGCCGTAGCGGAAGCCCAGTTATACCGCTGTGCACTCTCGACCCTGCTGTTATTAATCTAGATGCCTGTTGCCACCCTAGTCCAGGGGATGCATCACGTGGAGGACTAACAGTCAGGAATATCACCATCATTGGAAATTGAGACTTTATAAGCATTACTCAAATCCTCAGGGTCATTAGCATCCCAATATTGGAGAAGAATTATTCGAGATGCTTTGAGAACTTGGAACTAATAAAGAGGTGGCTTTACCACCAACTTTTTTATTATTATTATTATTATTATTAAGGGGGAGACCGACCCCTACTTAGCACGTCCATAGGTGGCGGATAGTGGAACGACCTTTAGCAATAAAGGTTAGCTGTGAATAAGGCTGTACCAAATAAGCAACCGTGGACCAAATGGATACTCAGGCGTTAAGGTAGTTAACGCGTTGACAAGAAGGCGACAACGGTTATCGGTATTACCCTGAGTATTATCACCAAGCAGCCCTATTTAGGGACAGCACTGCCTTTACCCGGAAAGGGGCTTAGAAAAGGTAGTTTAAAAATTGCTCGTCTTCTCACTAGGATGGCTGACCGCGGCTAACTGGTGTATATACTCGCGGTCGAAACTATCTCAAAAATCAATTAAAGAACGTAGTCAACAGGACAGCTACTGATGGCCAAATTTAAAAAACACTGTTTTCGGAGCTCAAACAAGGCAGAATGTAGCTCGCGACGCTACTGCCTGCTCTGTGTATATTACTCGAGATAATGCACCGGTTATTAAATCTAGGATTTGCCCATTAAAACCAAAATGTCCGCTTAATGTTGGCTTATGGAATGTGCGCTCACTGGCTGCGAAAGATTGTGATACTGTTGAATTTAACCGTCATAATGTTAATAATTTGTGTTCAAGAAATCCGCCATTCAGGAGCTTGTACTATAAAATTATCCTCAGGATCAACCTTCTGGCCTTCTCAATGTGATGTTTCTGGACCCACCAAATATGGTGTTGCGATCATTAGTCCTCAAGTGCGACGGAAGCTCTTATTGATTGGTGCCCTATTAATTCTAGAATTATGACCGCCCGTTTTCAGACTGGAAATCTAATTTTAGGTATAGTAAATGTATACGCTCCCACATCAAGTCACACAGAGTTAGAAATACAAACATTTTATGAACTATTGGCGGCCACAACTACTAATTTAGAAAACAAATCGAATTTTATAATGGTAATGGGGGATTTAACGCTAGGTTAAGTGCTGCTTTGCTGCTCAGCAGTTGGTAAATGGACGACTAGCAATAGCAATTGCTCAAACGGTGACTATCTTAGTACCTATGCGTTACAACATGATTTAGTAGTCACTAACACGATGTTCCAACATCATCCACGTCACTTAACCACGTATAAGAGACAAGATTGCCGCTCTCAAATTGACTACGTTCTTGTCTCTCGTAACTGGTTTCATCAATTAAAGACGTGCGTGCATTCCACGGCTGCTGTACTGGAACGAAAAAATGGAAGTGATCACGGGTTATTGAAGTGCATACTCTCATAAATTTCGATCCAAACGAAAGCACTTTAATCGCCTAGACTATAAATCTATTAAAAATGCGTCCCATATTCAGGAATCATTTGAAAAAGCATATGTAAATGCTGGTCCTTCCATAAATAATAACAATAAAGTAGAACATAATTGGAACTTAATCACATCTAAACTAAATGCAGCCTCTAGAGTTATTACCCAGGAAACTCAACATACAATCAAAATTTCAGATTTCCAACTCCACAAGAAGTTTTACGAAATGAATTTTTGAACAAAAACCAGCACAGAAAATTGAATGGAGATAAGAAGATACAGGAATATATAACGAATTTCAATAATGATCAAGATAAATATTGGTCGCATGTAGCTGAGGAATTAGAGAGTGCTGCAATGCGTAACAATACTCAAACCTTATTCAAGAAGATTAATGAACTTTGCAAAGGACATTCCTTCCAAAATCAACGCTCATTGGCGATCTCTGCAGATCAATGGACATCACACTTTGCAAAAATTACTTAATCCCATCAAACACGAAGCGGCGAAGGTTTCCAACCAACTCCATACACAACCCCTGATTCCCATATACGTAGTTTCGATAGAGTCCCCCTCGCACGAAGAAATTATCTCTGCATGCCATCAACTGAAAGATGGGAAGGCTACAGGAGTAGATGGCATACCAATAGAAGTTTTTAAGTATGGCGGGATAAATATTATTCAAGATTTATACTCCTTAATAAACTCCATTTGGAAAAAAGAGAAAATTCCAGAAGTATGGACACAAGCTATTATAATCCCAATCCATAAGAATGGAGACACAACAGACCCCGCTAATTATAGAGGAATCAGTTTACTTTGTAGGGCTTCAAAAATTTTGGTAAATATTATCTTACGCAGGATTCGTGGTGAACGGGAGCGTCGAACACGAGCCGAACAGGCTGGATTTTGTCCTGGGATGGGATGCATCGATCAAATCCATACTGTTCGTAGAATGTTAGAACTTTGATCGCGATACCAACAGCCTACATATTGTGCATTTATTGATTATTCAGCCGCCTTTGATTCTGTTGATCGCAACCTGCTGTGGAATCTTCTTATTGCAAAAGGAATTCCTGCCAAGATTGTTAACATTATTAAATCGTTATACACGTCGTCAAACGCAGTAATACGGAATAGAGATTCTTTAACAAATGCAATTTACATAAATTCAGGTGTCCGCCAAGGATGTGTTTTAGCACTCACACTCTTCAATTTTGTAGTTGATGACATCTTTGATAAGGTATCCCAGTCATTTGAGGGCTGTATAACTCGTGGTGGTCGCAAGATAGCGAATCTTCAATATGCAGACGATGCGGTTCTTATGACAGAAACCAAAAAAGATTTACAAAATGCGGTTCTATTTACTCAAAAAGCCTCAGATAAATACGGTTTATATCTTAATACTAAAAAAACGGTGGCTTTAGCAAACGTCCCCTTTAGAAATTCAATTACTGTTAATGGTAGCCCACTCCCTGTGGTTGATGAATTTACGTATCTAGGCTCGGTCATAGATAATAAAAGATCCAACTCTTCAGAGATTTGGCGACGTATTCACCTTTCTGCTGCAGCCTTTGGGAGTTTAAGTAAACCTTTATAGAACAAAAGTAATATTTTTATTAAAACCAAGATTAGAATATATAAGAGTTTTGTGCGTTCCATTCTTCTTTATGCATGCGAAACTTGGACTCTCACCCAAGCGGATACACAAAAGCTTGTTCATTTTAAGCAAATCTGTTTAAGATTTATATGGTTTCGCTCGTTGTCCTCTATTAAACACACTCATTTAATAACTAGTAAAATATTTTGACCATTCCCAGATATTTGTAAGTCTCTTAACATTTATTGGACATGTATCTCTAGCAGAGTAAAAGAAAAACGATTAAAATGGATTGGCCATATTTTACGTAGATCACCCACTCATCTAGCCAGAATAGCTATGGAAGCCCATCTATTACCTGGATGGAAAACAAAGTCAGGCGACCAACGGAAAATTTGGACAGATATTGTAGAATGCAAACTCAGTCCTTTTATTTATGCTAAGCCCACTCGTTCAAATGAATTATTTAAATGGGCGTCCGTTTGTTTACCCTATGCAGCCAACAGGATCATTGGAGGTTTAACTCAGGATGTAATTAACATTTAATGTCAGCACACCTCAAGTGTCTTTCTTTGAGTACACTACAAAAGTTGACGTTTTTGCAGACGTTTTGGTTTTTTTGGACTACCCTGAGTGATAATAACCGGTGGGGGATGTTTATCCCCGATGATGATGATTATTATTATTCTGTATGAAGTAAGTAAATGTTGATAGAAAATTATATAGCAACTCCCGTGGTGTTTAATTTTGTTTTCTATTGAGTGTAAGAAACTGCTTATTTAAGTTTTTTTTATAAAAATCAAATCATTTCTATTATTGGTTGACGGCGAGGTTACCTTTTTCTTAATTCAAAATTTATGTGGTATCCCGGATATATTTTTTAAGGAGGATTTTTTATAATTGGTAATTTTTGGAAACAAATGTTGAAGAAGATTGTATTTTAGGACTACATTATTTAATTAAAAGTGAAACATTTTTGAATGGTCAAGCTTTACTTTTTTTAGCAAACGATCATTTTTATATTAAAACTGCGGTTGACATTAAGTAATAATAATTTTAAACAGTATTAATTTAAGCACATTTTTAATCTCTACTATAATTCAATGAGCATTTGAGAAATGACGCGCCTGAAGGTTGTTGACAACAAACGTGTCTAAACCAGTGTGATTTCGTTGACGGATAATTGGTGGTGAAAGATGAAGGTCGTCATTTGCTAATTGCTACTTTTCTTTGTCAGTATGCATTATAAAGTTGTTGAAAAATTTATGTTTTATTAGGTTGTTTTTCGTAAATGAGGATTTTGGATTATTTTTTAATTCGGTGTGTTTAGTGAAGCGATGTTTAAACATTAATTTATTCATTTGGTTGGTGACGTGCAGTTGCTTCTTCATTATTTCTATGTTTGTACGACATGTTAAACGATCAATTTTGATGGCTTGATAATTGTAACAAACGTCAAAGAATAACGAAGTTTATTGGCATGTGACCACGCCATTGTGTGCAAAAACTGACGAGGCTGTTTGATTTTTGTCAGGTTATCTCTCTTAGCCCAAGGGCTATGTTATACACATATATTAAGAGACCTTTTAACTACCTTGGGTATATGCTTGCACTCACCTACTGAATCTCATTTATACTACTGGGCATTCGGTCCCTGTTGTTATCAATCTTATCCAAGATGCACCACATGAGGAGGAACAGTTAGGAATATCACTACTATTGGAAATTGAGATTTTATAAGTGTTACTTAATTCCTTAAAATTATTAACATAATCTATTTAGAAAAATTGCAAATATTTTTGTTTGAAATAAGTCGATTTGACTGTAAGCTCTTTTTTAAACGTGAAAATTATTTGGTATGGATTTTTGATGTAATTAAATTAATTTTAAAGTCAATTTTTAAGTACGTATATTTGCAATTGTGTAATATATACGGTATAAAAAAAATGAGAAACTGTATTTTTTCTGAATTGTATTATTATTATTATTGTATTGAAAAATTATCGCATTATATTTTATGTCAACTTTTATCAATGTATACGTTTTGGTGCATACAGTTCACATATGAGTTTGGATCCCAGTTGTCACAAGGCATCCAATTTTTGGACTTCTATCAATCGTGAATACCGGACGGATTTTGAACATTTACTAAACAATTTGCAGTGCAACCTGCCTGACTTAACCATAAATCTGATGGGTCCTTCATCTATCGTGAATATTGTGCACCTCAAGGTTGGTATTTATGCAAGCTATATTTTGGTGCTTTAGGCTTGGGGGTGGGGATAGAGTATAGCTTGACAGTAGTGTTTGATTGTAGATATAAAGATTATTGGTTCAAGTTTGGATGTTCTTTATATTTTCGTTCATTGAATTAGATTTTTTTGAATTAATATTTTTGGACAAATTTAATCTTCACAGTAGGAAATGAATCTGAATCCACCCAATTAAAAAATATTTTATTTTTAAAATAAAAATTTTTTTTTCATTTTGGTTAGTGACGTAATCACCTCTTCACTATTTCCCATATTTATACGACATGTAGAACGATCGATTTCAATGGCTTGACAAGCGTAGACAAACGTGGAAGAATAACAAAGTTTCTTGGCTGGTAGACGA
The DNA here is from genome assembly GCA_025895645.1 of Cardicola forsteri. Lineage (NCBI taxonomy): Eukaryota > Metazoa > Platyhelminthes > Trematoda > Strigeidida > Aporocotylidae > Cardicola > Cardicola forsteri. The sequence goes on along the minus strand of JAKXYG010001311.1, from coordinate 50,616 downwards.
CATCCTTGTGACGTCGCCACTGTTCGCAAGGATTGACGAAGCCGCCTGATTTTTTTGTCAGGGTTATCTCCCTTAGCCCAAGGGCTACATATAATATACGTATACCTTTAGATACCTTTTAAGTATCCTGGGTGTATGTTCGCACCCACCCGCCGTAGTGGAAGCCCAGTTATACCGCTGTGCACTCGGACCCAGCTGTTAGTAATCTAGATGCCTGTTGCCACCTAGTCCAGGATGCATCACGTGGAGGACTAACAGTCAGAATATCACCATCATTGGAAATTGAGACTTTATAAGCATTACTCAAATCCTCAGGATCATTAGCATCCCAAAAATGTTTATTTTTGTTTCCATTTTTTTCACCAATTGTCACAGCTACATGTCTAATACGAAAGAATTCAAATTTGCTATATAAATCATATAAACGTCTATAAAATTCGTTAACCACGGTATATTGTTTTATATATATTATCTTTATTATATACAAATATCATCTGGAAATAATCCTACATTTCTCATTTGTTTCGGTTAGTGACGTGGTCACTTCTTTGTTATTTTTTAATTATCTATACAGTACATTAAATGTAAGGTGATATTAAGGTAGTTTGTGGTATATTTAACGCTTTGAAAAGCCTAGATTACTTTAAATATTTATTGATAACTACTTGTGAGCTATAAGTTTAAGTTTAAACCTGGAATATAAAATGCACTTAATTATTAAGCATGTTTTTGCCTGATATAAATGTAATAAGTGTTTACTGACAATGCACAATTTTTTTAATGTTTAGATTGGCGAAGTAATGCAATGTTTTGTTACGTTTCGTCAATTAAATCCTGAACGCATCATTATTCGCGGTCTTTCGGAATCTATGATTATACATACAAACACATCTCGCCCATGTGATCATGGTGAATCGGATAAGGAGGACAAATTGTTGTTTATTGGAAACGAAGAGTTTGTAGATTTGAAGACAGCCAAGGTTTTGCCGCAAGTTAGTGAATTAATTGCAGCTCTGACATGTCCCGAATCCAAATATAGTCAAAGTTACTTGGATTCTCGGTCTCAAAGAACTTCGAATCAAAGACGTATTCGCAAGTTTTATGTCGGTTTGCATAATTTGGATTTGTTCACTCCCAGTTGTCATGCTCTATTCCAGCGAATAACGTTGTTGGCCCAGTGTGCTTTGTTGCACTTTTCTAATGAATATAAACCTCCTTCGGCGGTAAGGGGATTTTTCTATTGGTTGCACAGCTATCGAGATTTGTTTAATGCTCCGTGTGTACGTTGTGGACAGTTGCTCGGTCAGAATGTGCAGTTGCCTGTTTGGCGCAGTTACCCACAGTTGCGAAGAGAGGATTCAATGGAACCGCAACATGAACATTGTCAAGCAATTGTTTAGAATATTTCACTGGGACTTGTACATACAACCTCGCTAAAAATAAACTTGGTTTTATTATACAATATATAATATTAAATAATAAATAAAATACAATTATAATTTAACCAATGTATATTGTTTAAATAATTTTTTCGATAAAATGTTAACTGGCTCATAATCCAAGATTGAGTAAAATTTTACGTTAAATATAAAAAAGCAAGGCGTATCTAATTTTTATGGTCACAAAATTGTTTTTATATAATTTACTATAAATATTGAATAATAAATGCGATGGTTTGGCTTTGTAACCACATATCTAAAGTGTCTTGATATGCTCTTGATTAAAATGCTAGTATAGTCTAAATATTCTAAATTTTAACATTGATTTGGACGAGTACTTTTAAAAAAATTTAAATATGCTTGTACATGTTTCGTTTTATACAAAAAGCAAAATAAATATCATTAATATTAAAAATAATCAACTACCAGCGCCGAGTGCCGGCCCACGTTCTGCTTTGCTAAAATGTCCATTGATGAAATATGCTTTCCATAAAACATTCAAGGTAGTAAACATAAATAAAGTTATATATATATGTATATATAATTTTAGCTTATGCTCTTGTATTGCTACTTTGGGTTAAATATGTTAGTTACAAATTTGGAGATTAGTTGTTAGTAATAGTTAATCTATGTTCTTGTCTGAAAATTAGTAGAATTGCAAATATATCTTCTAGTGTCTAGTGGTTTGTTATCTTAGAGATACCGAAGTCTGATTAATCTAAATGCAAAGAACTGTTAATTAATCAGTAACTATACAAGCTCCCAGTAAGTTGGGAGATGGAAGAACACAGAGTAATAGAATTACATATGTATTATCAAAAACCGAAAGTGTACGCCAGGGTGGGGTTCGAATTCCATCACTGGTACTAAAATGCGGGCCCACGTTCTGCTTCGCTATAATGTCCACTGCTGAAAGATGTTTCTCGTAAAACATTCAAAGTGGCAAATATAAAATATACTCGCGCGCCAATCCCATAGCAATCATCCTTACAACTATAAAAATTCCAACAACCATAACAATTGTTCATTTGGACAAAGGTTTAGCAAAGTTATTTTACTATCTTTTGTGTTGATGCGAGTTGCCTTTGGGGGGCAATTGTTGTACGTCATATAATTTGAGTAAATGTTATTGGGTGTGGGTTCTGTTCTCTGACTGGTTTATTTTCTAGTTAAGCTGTAATTGGATATTTTGAATACTATTTAATGCAAATTTTTTTGCTCTCGCCTCATTTTGCAATGGTGTTAGTTGGTGCACCGGACTGGACTGGACGTAGTTATTCCAATTAGGAGGTAAAAAATGCTATTCACGCTTTTAAAACAAATACCAACAGAAAGTTTTATCACTGTGTATCTGAACTAAACCATGGAGGAGTTGAAGGATTTCCATACAAGAAAGTTTTTTACATATGCACTTTTTACCAAACGCGAGAATCTCAAAGTACCGGACTTCGTAAAACCAAGTAGCTTCATTTTTATGTAATTTCTTGTAGAATTAAAAATTTAAATTGTCCAGCACGGTTAAACTGAGGAACGATAAATATGCTATAGCCGCACCGAATTCGAAGCACGAAAACACATGCTCAAGTGAAGAAATTGCAATTGATCCTGACAGGAGGCTATCCAAGAAGGAGGAATTTGAAAAGAAGTCATAACGAGGGATTTGTATAATCTTCGGTAAAAATTGGGTCACAGTACGATGAGATTTAACCTAATTTTTAGAAATTGTAAACCCTGAAAAACGCTGACCCGTTTAAAGGAAGAAGAATTAGTGGCACTACTTTGTATAAGTGGGCTTACGTTTTGGTGAATAATTATGCAGACAAGAGATTATTTTGTATTTTTTGTAATGTAATCCAAATAAATTTTATTATATTGTGTTTATTTTTTGTTTATTACAAAAATTGAGGAACATTTGCGATTGTTAGAATAATAATAAAATGGGAAATTGTTTGATTGTCTAATCGATGTCCTAAGTTAACGCGAATAAGTAACCAAAATCGGATATTTTATTCTCACATTGTGCTATCCGAATGTAGTCATTCCAGGGCAGTATGTATTTTAGGTTTAGACAAACGACCTTCATTTTTATATGAGATGAAATCACTATAGTCAAAATATCATGCTGTTTGTATTAAACCATATAACATTAGTAATACATTTATCGATCGTAGTCCTGTGACATCAACTCACTGTGTTAAAAAAACATTACTTGATGCAATATATGTGAAGTATAAGCTATTCTCTCCATTTATTTATCGATTTGCATCCCATTTTATCGTAGTGCTATTAAATGCATACACAATGAGTTAAAGAAGTTTTGATAACAGAGTTGTTTTATTTAACCATAAAACAAGGGTTGATTTTATAAGTTTAAAGTACAAAATAACAACGATTATGAAGTTCTGGTTAAGATTTAATAATGAATTACGATTAATACTAAATAAGGATTTACAAGTATTATTAACAAAAGCCAAATAGAAACCTCTTTTACAATATAAATAATGAGAATATAGTGTTAAAAATAATAAAGTTATACTATACAAAATTGCACTGAATTAAAAAACAATATAATATATAAAACCAACCCCTCAGTTAATAATTAGCATAGGTAAATAAATAATTTTAATAACCTTTTTATTGCTTATAAAGATTAAATTGTAGAATTTAGCTATTTGTAATAATGTAGTACATTATAAAAAATACGATTTTACGTTATTCTGTGTTCCTTACGTAAAAAAACATGTAATTAAGAATTGTGTATGTGCCGTTTTTTTAAATAAGTGCAAATAAATTATTAATTTTACGACACATTATGTCAGGTTATAAGGAGCCTTCTATACTGTATCCATTATTATCTACAAAAGACCTATATAATTACGATAAACTGCATTAATTTTATTACAGCGAAACGTTAGTCAATAGTAAAAATTTATTACAGTAGTGAACCCTTATCGATTTTAGTTTACGTACTTATTGTTCATTTTATGCAATAGTTATAATGTAATTTCTTTCTTTTGTTAATGTGACACATTAATAATTAGAATATTGTTAACTATTTCTATAAATTAAGTAAATAAAATGTGTAAAAACAGATTAGAACCAAAAATTATACACTATGTTTTAAATTAACTAATAATAGTACGGTCCAATACTAATAGTGTTTCTACAAAATAGAAAATTAACATTTAATAAAACATTTTAGTGTTACTGCAATAATTTTTAGAATTAATAATTTAACAACTTTAATAAATAAATAAAACTGCATTTTTTCCCCAAATTAACAATTTTATCCCAATATACTGACTACTTTTTTACCAACAGTAGATAATAAAAAGCTTATTTTCTATTGGTTTTTGTGATTTTATTGACATGTTTACTGAAAATGGACATATTCACACTGAAACCATTTTCATTGGTCCAAATTATGATAATAAAATTTTATAATTTTTTTATATGACGGTTAACAATTGCCCTTTGGGGTTCCTTCTAAAATCATAGAGAACAATAATTATATTTTAAATCACAATATTGAGTTATAACAATTATGTTTAAATTAAGCTTTGTATTTAAACAAAATAAATTTAAATACAAATAAAATTAATTTTGTATGATTTTAACATATTGTCATTTTCATAAACAATTGTGAACATGGTGTAAGTAAATTATATTTTTGTTTTAATGAAACAATACCTTTGCTTAAATTGATTATTATAGTTTTCTATATAGGGCTTATTTAATATTTTTATGAAACCAATTTACCATTTGTCGCATAAAAATGTTCTTCTAACCGCAAAATTTTAAGCTTGTATAAGCTACAATTAAAATTAATTTTAAAATTTAATTTTTCTATGATACCTGATACACTGGAACATATGATATAATATAGTTATTTTTTAACTAAAAATTTAATGGTTAATCCATTATTGTTTAAAATATAACAATTATACTACGGTTTAATCTGTGTAAAGTTATCTACATAAATGTTTTTTTTGTTAGTCCAGTATTTTATATTTTATATAATTAAAAGATACTTTAGTTTAAAATTATATTATAATTTGTTATCTTTTCTAAAATATAAATAAGAGCATTGTAATTATTAATTATTAAAAGTATTAAAACATTAAATTGTGGGTTAGGCTTATATAATTCATATTAATGTTACCAAAATTATTACTAGTTGTACTATATTTTTATAATGTTTTGCAACTAATTTTATAATTATTTTTAAAGAAAATATGTTTTGAATATTTTTTATAAAAATATAAACTTCAAAAAGAAATACACTACAAAAAATACGCAGTTCGAATCTCATACTTTACACAATAATGTAACTATACAATAATATAAAACTTACAATTACCGTAAATGTTAGGCCTAGGTGTTAGAGTAAGGTGGATTAGACTAAGTTATTTATTATCTCAATAGTGTTACAAGGATAAAACTTCATATAATATAAAAATTGTAATAATGATAAAATTTATTAGAAACATTTTTTTAATAATTTTTTTGCACAGTTTCATTATGGTAAAAAAAGTAATTTATACATTGTGCCTGTAAAGTTTAATTTTAAAAGTGTTAAGTTTTAAAAGGAACTAATACCTCGACCTAATATTTAAGTTTTACTAAAATGTAAGTTGTATTTTTCATTTTTGTTAAATGCTTACACGTTAAAAATGTCTTTATAAAACATTATAAAACAAACCTTTATTTAGATTATTTGTAATGTAATTAAGACATAAGCTGAAAGTATTTTTAAATAGTTTTGCTGCATACATGTTTTATAAATTGTCTATTGTTGTTAATATTTTTGTATAAACCAATATTTGAAATATTTATATCTTTTATGTACATAGCACAAAAAAATTAATTTTTGGTGAAAAGTAAAATATAAAAATGAAATTAATTTTAATTAGCATCATGAACATAATTTACCACTATTTAAATAAGCAATACTAAATGTTAAATAATGTAACAAAATGAAACATAAATGTTTTTCAAATATTAACAAAATCTGTTTTTAAAAATAACACAATAAAAAATATTAACATTAATTGTAAAAATGTAGAAAATTCTGTGCCGGGGTGGTCTAGCGGTACAGCGCTCGAATTCGGACCTCGGTGGACATTAGTTCGAATCCCATCGCCGGCACTAATATGCGGACCCACGTTTGGTTTCGCTGAATATCCACTTCTGAAAGATGTTTTGTAAAACATTCAAAGAAGCAAACATTAAAAAAAATTAAAACATGCCAGAAAAAATGATAAATTTTAAGTGTACATTAAAATTTTTAATTAATATAAATCTTTATATTAAAAATTAAAAAATGTTTTATTATTAAAATTTTAAATAAAAATTATTTATTTAATATCAAACAAAATTTTTAAGTTGTTTTACTGAGAAACTTAATGTTTCTGTCATTACTCAACATTTTTAAAACTTCATGGTCATTTTATAGAATATGTATAATAAAAGGGTAATAACATGAAAGAAAATGAAATTATGAAAATTTTTTAACAAAAAATTTTTGTATATGTTTTAGAAAAAATATGTTATTTTTATTTATTTAGAAATTATGGTTTTATAAATTAAACTGTAATAATCAGTTACGATAAACTAGAAAAAAATTAATTATTAGTTTTTTGAATAATAACACAATTTATACAGAAAATTAATTTAAATATTTTTATATTAATTAGTTTTTTATTAAGCTTACTATACAATTTTTGCTATTAAAAATATTTTTATAAAATGGTAATACGACATTTTGTATTAAAACGTAAAATATTGTTGTATTTGTAATTTATTTTGAAATAAAAATATGTTTTTTAGTGTATTACTAATAAATGTATATAAATATAATTATTTAATAAAATGTTGTATGACATAATGGGAACTGTAATTTAACTTATAGTAGTTATATAATTAATGTTTTATAAACGTGGTGATTTTTACCCTAAATCTGTTATAAAATAAACATGATTAGTTGTGTAAAAATATTAGTGTTAAAATTTGAATTTAACATGTAATTATTAATTGTTTTTTATAATTTTAATTATATTTTGCTCATTATAATCGAAATAATTTTTAAATTTGAAATTGCGTAAGCATTTTATACGAATGTTTATTTACTATATTTTTAGGCTTTAAAACCACTTAGTCAGTTGAAAACTATACATAATGAACATTATGCCAAGTTGCAACACAAACATACTTCTGAAACTGATTTGTTAGACGATCTAAGGTTAGTAAATTTTGAATTTTTTATGAAAATATAATATTTTATCATAAGTGTAATAATATTTAATTTAAAATATAAAGAACAATTTTTATTTACTGATTTAATAAATTTATTATAAAAACTTATATATATATATATATATAGTACATATTGCGGAGTTAATATAGGTAACTTTTTATTTATTTTTACATACTTTACTTTAATAACATAATGATTCTAATTTTCCATTTTGTAATTAACAATATTTTTGGAATTTTAATTATTTAAATGATTAAAATACATATAATTTTAATAAAAGTATTTTTTGTTATAGTTTACAATATTATATGATTAAAAACGATATTATTCTATTATTTACGCACACTAAAATACTAGATTATTTTGCAAACAACGTGCAATTATTGAACGAGAATATGGCCAATCGTTGCAAAAGCTTGTCAACAATTTTATAACAAAGAAGGATCTACTTTCTATGACAAATAATTCGATTCATGATGAATTGTAAGCATAAATAAAAATTTCTATTTATTATATTAAATTGCTTATATAACATTATTTATATAGGATTAAATTCAAACGTTGTTATTGAATTAAAGTTAATTTTTATCTGTTTTAAATAAAAGTTATATGCGATTATTAAAATAAAATGATTTATTGTTAATAATATTAATGATGATATTTTTTAAAACGATGGTTAGATGTTTAAGATTTATTTGGTTAAATATTTTTTCAAAATTATATTCTTATTTTTTGTTAATAATAAAAATATAGCTTTATTTTGCTACATTTTTTACAACAGTTTATTCAATAATTTATTTACGTAATGTTTTACAGCTATTTATTTGTTAGAAAAGTGTTTTATGAAAGCATTACTACATTAAATAATATGGCCTTTTTCTTATAATAATGATGACTAAACTAATAATACATTTTATTTTAAATGGGCAAATGAAAATTTATATGTATTTATGGCAATACTCCTGTTTTGTGTGAAATCTAAAAAATTATCCTTTATTTTAATTTATCACAATTCTGTTAAATTTAAAAAACGTTTAACGTGCTGTTTAATAAAAAACAAATACTTGTTTTAAATATGTTTAATAAGTGAAACGATATTTATTAATACAATTTTTATTTTTCTTATATATATATATATATATATCTTTTTTCTTTACAGCTTTTCCCTCTTTTATGTGGGGTCGCTGTTTCTTATCAGTATTCTCCATTTGGTTCTGTCAGTAGCGTTAATTTTTGTTAGTCCCCTTTTCCTTCATATCGGCTTCCACACAATCCAACCATCTTCTCTTCGGTCGGCCACGATTTCTTTTACCTTCCACTTTTAATACCATTATTCTTCTCGTAACGTAGTTTTCTTTGCTAAGTAGAATATGGCCGTACCACCTTAACATTTTTCTTGAATTTTCTTATGAGCTTCGATGACTTTTAACAACTTCATTTTATATTCTGTCTAATTTGGACACTCCCAACGACCATTGAAGCATTTTCATCAGGGCCGGTCTTACTGTGGTCTTAAAAATTTAACCTTTTGTCCTTGCTGCTATCTTTCTGTTGTACAGAACTCCAGTTATACCATCTTGCTTTTATTTTTTGCGCAGTTTCTGCATTTAAATCTCTATTCTTTTTTAGCGATGAACCAAGGTACTTAACCTTTCTCACTTTCAACAATTTTTGGTATTGCATTTTGATTTCCCTACCATTTTCTTTTGTTGTATTCATATACACTGTCTTTTTCTTGTTAATTCTTAATCCTCGATCCTTCAGTGCCTTTCTCCATTGCTCTAACCGTTTTTCTAAATCTTCTTGTTTTCTATCGCATAAGACAATATCATTTGCAAATGGCATACACCATGGAGATTCCATCTTAATATTTCTTATTAGCACGCCAATAACTAGATCAAACAAATACGGGCTTAGTGCTGAACCCTGATGTAGACCAACTTTTAATGAAAACTCATCAGTCAGCCCCACACTGATTTTTACCAACGTTTTTGCGTCATCGTACATATCTTGGACAATCTTTACGTACTTTTCAGGAGCACCTTTTTCTCTCATGCTCTTCCACACTTCCTGTCTCGGAATCCGATTGTATGCTTTTTCTAAATCGATAAACACCATATAATGTCCTTTCTGTTTTTCTTTGTGTCTTTCCATTGTTGTCCTTAGAGAGAAGATCGCATTACTTGTACTACGTCCAGGCATAAATCCAAATTGTTCTTCTTCAATGCCTGTTTTTTTGCTGATTCTTTCATTAATAATTTTCTCCCAAAGTTTTAAAGTATGTAACATAAGCTTTATACCCCTATAGTTATCACAGTCTTGAACATCTCTCTTCTTCTTGTAAATCAGCGTGATAACACTTTCTCTCCATTCGTCAGGCATTTTCTCTTTGTTCCATATTATATTTAACAGTTAGTTGATCTGTCAATTCTAGTTTCCCAAATATTTCCATGCTTTGATAGGTATTTCGTCTGGTCCTGGAGCTTTTCCATTCTTCATCTTACTCCTTTAATTACTTTTTCCTGTGATATTTCTTGTGTTACGCCTAGATTAGGTCTCCTATTTTCAATCACTGCTCTAGGATTTTCTTTATTTAACAGTGTTTCAAAATATGCTTTCCATCTTTTTTTATTAACCCTTCTGTTAATACTATTCCACTTTAATCTTTTATTCGTTTAATGTATGTCAGGTTTTTTGAGGCTTTATTTCTGGCTTTAGCAGCACTAAAATTTTTTTCTTTCCTTCAGGTGTCTCCAAATTTTTATACATTGCATCCCACGCTTTTGCTTTTGTCACTGCTACAGCTCTTTTAGCTACCCTTTTTGCATGTTAATATTCCAACTTGTCGGTTTCTAACCCATTTAGGTCCTATTTCTTCTTCAGTAACCGTTTACTGAACTTCCATTTTCCACCACCAAGGTTCTTTATCTGTAGGTACTTCCTTCCCAGACGTTAACCCTAGTACCTTTTCAGCTGCTTTAGTAATTACTCTGCTGTTTAATGTCTACCATTCCTGCACTCCTTCCGAGGACTTCCAGTTCTGTATGACCTTGTTTTTAAATTGTTTAGTCAGGTTGGTTTCCTTTAATTTCCCGAATATCCGTTACCGTCTTTTGTTTGTTTCTAAAACTCATTTTCATTAGCACCAACCTGCGTTGCGTGGCTACTTCTTCTCCATTTATCACTCTGCAGTCTCTTACCCACTTTATATCTGTTCTCCTCGTTGCTAGAAAGTCTATCTGGCTTTGTCTTCCACTGCTCTGATACGTAACCTGTTGGTTTCTCTTTTTCTTAAAGAATGTGTTGATCAGGGCCATGTCTTGTGAGATCATACACTCTAAAATTTCTTTTGCCATCCTTATTTGTATCTCTAATTCCCCATCCGCCGTGGCATCTCTCAACACTTTCTCTAGACTGTTTTACATGGCCGTTTAAATTAGCCCCAAGTATTATTTTCTCTGTCAGAAGAATATTGTGAAGTATTTTCTCAAAGTGTTCTCAGTTTTTATATTTTACTTCTTCCTCATATCCAGCTTGGGGTGATAATAATATTAATGTACGAACCACCTATATTCAGTTTTACCATCATTTCTTGTTCGCTGAACCTTTTTACTGTACTAGGTTTTTTCTTGTCGTGTTTGATAAGATGATAGCTACTCCATTTCTTCCTGAGTTCCCACTGTACAGCAGTTTGTGCCATCTGACCAGCTCTTTCAATTTCTTACCCTGTCATCTTGTTTCTTGGAGGCATAATATTTCCAGTTTTCTTCTATTTATTAGTTCAGCAATTTCTCTTCCTTTACCTGTTAACGATTCAATGTTTAAGGTGTCCACTCTAAACTTCTCTTCTATACATCTCCTTTGGACCAACTTTTTTAGTCTGGCTTTTCCTTTTCCAGGTTGCCTTCGCTGATTTATCACATGACTCAGGCATGGTCATACGCGTCAGTTATGGGGGACGCCCTATTGTTTATCGAACAATTATGAAACATTTTGATTATTTTAGTGTTTTGGCGTAAGTTTTACTGCCGGATGCCTTTCCTGACGCGAACCCTCTTCTTTTATCCAGGTTTGGGACTGGCTAGATTGGTTCTATAAAGTCTTTTAACATTTTAATAAGTGTATTATTTATTAACCTAAGATATCACACTCTGGATCTATGCACAGCAACAATAGTAGAGAGATGTTAGTCTTTATGGCACTGTTCAGTTGTCTAGATATCTGTTATAATGTCACAGAGATCTTTAATGAACTTTGAAGGGGTGATCTAGCGGTACAGCGCTCGAATTTGGACATCGGTGGGCATGGGTTTGAATCCCACCACCGGCACTAAAATGCGGACCCACGTTCGGCTTCGCTAAAATGTCCACTGCTGAAAGATGTTTCTTGTAAAACATTCAAAATAATAAACAAAATAAAATAAATAAATAAATATATTCGAAAAAATATGAAAACATTTAGTTAAAACTGTCGGTTTTTCTGGTTTTGGGTTTTCTGCAAATGCAGAGGGAGGGTTCTACGGAGATCCAATAAATTTATGATGGAATTGTATCAAGCGCGGATTGGTTTTGTAGCTATCTTGTTACGAATTTAAGATGTTTTAATGTTAGATTAAAATGGACTAACCAGCTTTTGTCCGAAATGTCAGAAGATCTAACTTTAAGTTTGTTGCTGTAACATAGTTGATTCAACTTCATGTAGAAATTTTCATTGTCGTTGTGACAAGCAGAAATTTCTGGCTTATCTGTTACAGAATCCTAATTGTTTTACCTGTCCTTGCTTTATCTTTACTAGAGGCTTTCTTTGTTCGTGCATAAATAAAGCGAGAAATAGTGGACAGTTTATTTGGGCCTTTCAAACATGAAAACACTAACCAACTTCATTAATATTATGTTTTAGCTGTCCAAGAGTGGTTTATTCTTATGTCATAATTTAGGATAACAACAATAGCTAATAAGTAGGCATTGGCAAATTTATCAGCCTATTTGCTGTTGTGAATAGGGAGTAGTCCGAAGTAGGAATACCAGACACAACTTATTATTGTTATTGACTAAGTTACTTCAATATATATATATATAACTTAAGGTATCATTGCAAATCGTCATTATTGGAGGATATTTTAATTGCAATGTACTAATTATATTTTCTATATACAATAATGTGGCTATTTTAATGCATCAACTACTGACTATTATTTATTTTTGATTAACCGAAATTACTAAATTCTGTAGGTTGTGTAATTTTTCGTAAAAATTAATTAATGCTTAAATATAATGATAATTGTTATGTTGATTCTATTTTAAACAGATCGAATCAACCAAATGTGTGGCAAATATGGCGTTCATTGTTGATGGAATCGAACAATGTTGCTTTGTTGCGTCTTCGAGCTTCGGAGAGTCAACAAAGGCTGTATAGTGATTTGAAACCATTAAAAGCTCAACGTTTGGTAGTTAATAAACGTGTTTTTGAACAATTGAAAACATTACAGGTTTGTAAATAACTTCACGTAACAATGATAATTTATAATTGTATTTTTGTTTTTTTTATTTACCATCAATATTTTGTACAACAAAATTTTGCTATTGTATATATTTTTCTTTTTAAGTTTAAAGGTGAACTATAATTATTTTTGCTGTATTGTTTATCAGTTTATATGGTTACCATAACTACATCCTCATTTTAGTGTAATGTTTAGTGTAATGTATATGGTTTGAGGGATTTGTGAGACTATTTTCAAAAATAATATTACAAAATCCTTTACGTATTTTGATTTTGTAATTATTGTGTAACCGTAAATTTTTTTGTTTTTGCTTTCTATACTTATGCAAACGGCAAAAAAATATTTCTGTATTTTGTGATGCTGAATGTATTTCTATTAAAGTATATAAGCTGACTATAGTAATAATAAATAAATACATAAAATATATAAATAATAATGTCTAGAAGTGAAATTTACAGGTAATAGGTTAGGTTTAATGGGCAGATGTTTGGTTCTACCAATGGGATCAAATGTCTATTTGCTAGACAATGTTTCTTCCCAAAGCATTTAAGCATTTCATTTGGAAAAAATTATTTTAATGTGCGCGGTTACCGAAGCTAGTTCAATGTATGAAAAATAATTTAATAATCGGTGGATGTGATAAATTGAAGTTACACAAATAGGTACATTTTGAGGTTACCAAAAAATATTAATTTTAATGTACAGTTTATTTTTTTATGTAATTAATAAAATAATAGATAGGTAAATTAAGTTTATTTATTCTATAAATTTAGCTGATTTTAATAAAAAATGTTAGGGTTGCGAATGTATGTATCTCTAGTGAGATATTAAAGTTATATATATATATATATATACTAATTTGAATGTTTTATAAAAACATCTTTTAGCAGTGGACATTTTAGCGAAGTCGAACATGGGCCCGCATTTAGTGCTGGTGGTTAGATTCGAACCCATGCTTACCCACGTCCAAATCGACCGTTGACCGCTTGATCACCCCGGTATATATATATATATATATATATTTGGGGTTACTAAATTATTTTTTAAAATAATTTACTACAAAATATTGAATAATAAATGTAATAGCTTGTGTATGGAACCACTTGGCTAAGGTGTTTTGGTATGCCCTTGGTTAAAATGTTGATATACAACTCCTAAGCTAATTAGTGTTAAAAACGTAGTTATTAAAGTAAAACATCTGTAGCAATCACATAACTCAAAAAAAGAACTCACTTTAATCATGTCATATACAATATTATATAATAAGTAAAATACAATTACAATTTTGTTAATATCTACTGTTAATATAAAAAATAATTGCATAAAAGTTAAACTTGTTCAAAATTACAAATCGGGTAAATTATTAATAATATAAAATATAACGTCAAATATGAAAAAAAACAGAACACATGGAATATTTTCAGTTACCAAATGATTGATTGAATAATAAAGAACAAAATGTTTAATTATTAATGTGATTGCCTTTCTTTTTAACCACTTGATCAAGGCGGTTTGGAATGCTGTCGATGAGATTGTTGATATATTCTTGTTTCATCTCATATTGAACAAAAAACTGAATACGATCACACAAATCCTCAATTTCAGTATGCTTATTGATGTTGCGCTTTAGCATATTGAAGAAATTTTTAATAACATTGATATCCGGGCTGTTAGGTGGCAATTGAGTGAAAGATAGTTTTTTCGATTTTAGCCCTTCTACTGTTTAAATGTAAATATAAAGCAAATATAGTGAACTCAGATAAATATGACGTTACCTTCTTGGACGTATGACATGGAGCATTCTCCTGAAAAACATTAGTAAGTCCGGTGTGACTGTGTTGCATTTCATTATAAAAAACTTCCTTTATTAATGAAACAAAATTTTCACTATCTAAGGTACCGGATATAATTTTCCATTTAATAGGTTCATTAATGCCAAACCAACACATCACTTGTTGAGGGTGGGCTTTTTCTAACTACCGGAAGTAAATGTTTTTGAAAATTAGGCCCGCATAGTACTTTATTTTTATATCCAAATGGTTCATCCCGAATCATTGTTTCATCAGCAAAATATACCGAGCGCCAATAAGACAATCTTCGTTCAATCCACTTATTACAAAACATATATCTACATTTTTTTTAATTTTTATTAATAAATGGCTTAACTATTGGCGATTCACGTGTTAAACCAAATTCTCTTGAACGGTTTCTCACCATCGAATAACTAAATTCTTGTAAATTATCTTTTACAATATTCGAAATGGGCTTGTTGTAATTTTTTTAATTCCATTAAAATTGTTCGATTATCTGTCTTACTTGTTTTTCTTTTTCTTCCATCATTATCATAGTTTCTTAGTTTTTGTCCATTCCGCTAGTTGTTTAGGCAAAAATCCATAGTTTTTAAATTTTTTTATAACATGGTGTTCACTGTCATTAAGATGGTAATCTTTTCTATCGTTGGTATTCATTTTACAGAACGAAAACAAATAAGGAAATTAATCTGATTCTCAAGGTCAATTATAATAAAAAATTTTTTTAGATTATCGAAAAAAAATTTATTTAAAAAAAAAAAAATTTTTTTAAATATATTTTTAAGTAATTAAATTTTAATTTTGATTAGCATTATGACGGTACAACTGGATCAAAGTTGAATGTATAAATTTTACCTATTAAACGTTGTTTATTTTTAATGAAATTAAGCACACAAATTAATAATCGACCAATTATTATAAAAATTATATAGATTCAACTTATTATCCAAGTTTTTATGAGCGTTGTTTTTAAAATATGCTATTTTGGTCGACTCAGCGTCTTTAAATAAATATAAAGCACCTATTACATATTTTACATTATTTTAAATTCTTAATATTTATTTTTACTAAAAAATAATTGGAGATAATAAATTAATTTAGATTAATTTTTTTTCTGAATTTTCAACACTAATTTATTCAGTGGCTGTAGTTTTATGTAATTTGAATTTTAACAAAAAATTGATTTACACAAATATTTTTTTTGATTTAAATGTGATTATACATGTTTTGTCTTATTACATAAAATAAAATAAAATAAATAGAATTAATATTGGAACTATTAAATGACGATTTTCAAAAATATACTAATTTTTTTTTAACAAGTGCTATGTTTACATTAAGCTTTTTATGTAAACAAAATAAATTTAAATCTAATCAAAATAGAATAACTTTTAAATAAAACCAATATATATATATATATATATTCTTGTAATAACCGTAGGGAGATATTGCTGCTTGTGTACAAGAAATGGTCAAATCTCACAAAGTGTATACTGAAGAGGAAAGACAAGCACAAGAAATGCGTTTCAAAACAATGGCTGCAAAAGAAAAGTACGCTGTCCATTTTATTGTTGTGGTTAAATAAATTGCATCATGTATTTAGTAGAAGACAATGCACAAGTCAGTTATTAATGCCAAGAGATAAATGTTTTAAGTTTATTGGAAAGGTCTGAATTGTATTTTTCAGCATCGTTATAAAATGATATGAAAAAAGTATTTTATACATTGCTGTTTTCATTTCTAATTTGATTCCATTATTCAATCTACATTTGATAGTTTCTGGTTTCGGTTTTATGGGCTTAGCACTTTTTCTTTTTTGCTCTCAAACAACTTGTGCATAACTTTATTTATTTATAGTTTATTGCAATAAATATTAATATATATTTGTTTTAAGCATATATATATATATATATATATATATATATATATATATATATATATATATATATGTATGTATATATTAATAATTATTTGCATAAGTAATGTTGAATATTCAAATTTGCAGGATTCAACGAAGATCTACAGATATATTTCATACAATGGCTCAAAGACATAAAACTTATGATAAAGTATGTTGGGCTAATGTTTATTAATTGTAAAATTTATTACGATTATTACGAGTACTACTTTTTTTATAATTGTTGCTACTGCTACTACTTCCACTAATAACAATAATAACAATAATAATAATAATTATTATTAACATTATGTATTTACTATTTACTAAATTTTTGTATTGTAGCTATTAGGTAAACGCCAAGATTTTGATTTGAGATCAGCTGCTGCTCGAAATGAATATTTATTTCAGCTGACAGCGATTAACGCTCATTTGAAGCACTATTTTACAATGGATTTACCTAATTTGGTAAAGGTAAGTGGTACCATTAGTTTAATCTTAATATTGACTATATTTTTAGGTTTTGTAAATGTATGTCAATGTTATTTATAATTTTAATGTTGATTACGTTAATATTCTGGTTGAAAACTATTCAGTAGTATACATTAGATTTTACATTACATGATATTGTTTGATAACGCAAAGTATATAGATTTAATCTACAAGGAACTTTTTCATTCTTGTATATTCTTGTGAAAAGTACATCTTTTTGAACTAATTACACAATATGTGAGCAGACCCGTGTTAAAATTAATGCAGTAACATTACTTAATTATATTAAGCACATCTAAGTTTTACTACAGCATTAAAAAAAAATTATTTTAGCAGTATTAGTAAAAAGATTAAACAAAAACTAACATTTTCTATGAATGTGATTACAAAATTCTAGTTTAGACTAAAAACAGGAATTTGGACATTTTTTAAAAAGTAAAAAAACCAACGAATTACTTGTTTACAAATAAGTTATGTTACAAAAGATGTATACATATATGAAAATAGATAATAAAAGCTATACATTTTCAATATTTTAGGTAATATTCATTGGTTTTCATGATTTTATTTAAGCTTTACAGATAAGAATCTCTCGGTTTTTAAACCTAATGTGAAACTTCATTTTACATTACATACTACATTTTCTTAAATGAAAATCTATATTTCTTAAGCTATTTGGATGGTAGTTGATATTCATTACTACGTTTTGAGTATACAAATCTTAGCACTATAATTTTAACAAAAAAACTAAAAATAATTAAAAAAAATCTAGTTATATTTAACTTTGTGTTATCTGGAGGCAAGAATATTGTGCTTTATATAAATAAATATTTTTAAATTATTATGAAAATTATGCTATCTTTTTAAATATATAACTAGAGTATTTTAAAAATTAAATATTATTTGCTTTGAAGCAGCATTTTGTAATTTGGGATTAAATGCATTAAAAGTTTTGACTATTTAGTGCTACTCAAACGATTGTTAGTTACACTATATTTACTTTCATCCTACATTTTTAAAATAAAAAATGTAAACTTTAAAAATGTTTTGATTAGAAATAATTTTTAAATACACTTTTCAATATTTATATACCACGCAACACACGTTCGTAAATAAACATTATCTTCCATAACTTGTCAGATAATTAAATAATTAAATTTTATGACTAAATTATTTTATTATAAATTAATGTCAACTGGTACGCGTTTTTTTGCTTATGTACACACTCATTTAAATATAGAATTAATTATTTTGTTATAGCTGCATAATCATTTTACTTAATATATTTAATTTTTATATAAATTTTAGTTTGAACTGAGTTTAATTTTTTATTTGAATACTGCTTATTTGATGATCAAAAACATGAATATGTTTGTTTTGTAAGAAATTAATTAATTAATTAATGTTTAAATAATTGCAAAATATCTACTTTTGATTAAAACAAAAATAAAGAGTTAATATTTATTGATACCTCTTGTAATTAATTGATGAAAACTGACTGAAAAAGACGAAACTTAATGTGCAATATTAGCAGTCTAGCTCTTTAAAACATGAATATTGTTGCGTCAACACCGACAAGACACTTACATAAAACTACTCATGATTGTGATAACAAGTTTAGCAATATAGCGATATACAACTCTCACAACAATTAACTCAAAAAAGTGATTATTTAACTAAAACCTCTCTAAAAACTACATAGCATACAAGAGAAACGTCACTTCGATTATAAAATATACAATACTATATAATAATTGAAAAAAACTACAAATATATATACATATATATTGTAAGTAATAAAAAATTGTATAAAATATCAACTGGTGCAAAGTCGAAAATGGAGTAAAATGATTAATATGATTTATAACGTCAACTATTAATAAAAATACGGATTACATGCAATTTTTTTTTCAGTTACCAAATGATTAAGGACATTACAGAGTTCAAAAAATTTACTAATCTATGTGATCGCCATTCTTTTGAATAACCTGATCTAGGCGTTTTGGAATACTGTTGATAAGATTGTTGATATATTCTTGTTTCATCTCATATTAAACAACAAACCGAATACGTTCACATAAATCCTCGATTTCAGTTTGCTTATTGGTGTTGCGCTTTAGCATACTGAAAACATTTTTAATAACATTAATGTCCGGGCTGTTAGGTGGCAATTGAGTGAAAGATCCTTTTTTTTATTTTAGCCCCTCTATTGTCTAAATGTAAATATAAAGCAAATAAAGTGAACTTAGATAAATATTGTCACCTTCTTGGAACTCTGCCTAGTTGGATCAGAAATGATTCAATCTAGCCAGTCTCAAGCCTGGATAAAAGAGGAAGGTTTGAGCGCAAGGTTAGCAACCTAGCCTCTGTAAAAAATCTATACTGCTACGGAAACAATAAAAAGACGCCATTCCGGCAAACAACAACAAAAAAGTGATTGCGCGTATTTTGATGACAGAGTTACACAAATGACAGGGTTAAATAAAAGCCAAAAGGAAGCTCAATCTTCGATTTGCAAAATCTTTAATGACAAAACCTTAACCAGTGTTGGAATATAGAATGTGCGCACACTTTTTCGTACTGGACATTTAAAACAAGTCCTTCAAAAAATAAAAATTTACAACTTAGATATTTTGGGTATTAGCAAAATGCGATAGAAAGGCCAAGGTCATTTCAAGAGTAGAGATACGTCAATTTTATATTCTGGACATAAAGAATATTATATTAATGGAGTTGGTATTATGTTGAGTAAAAATGCTGCTATAGCTATAATTGGATGGAAACCTGTAAACGACTGTATCATTTCAGCTAGATTCAACACTAGATTTGCAAAAATAACAATTGTGCAAGTCTATGCCCCTAATAAGGCAACTAAGGAGAACCAAAAAAATATTTTTTATAATCAATTACAAAATTTATTAGATGATGTGCCAAGAAGAGACATCAACATTTTGATCGGTGATTTTAATGCGAAATTAAACAAAGATAGATTTGGGTTCTTTTTAAATGTTGGACCACATGGCTATGCTGATAGCATAAATGATAATGGTTATAGGTTGTTGACGTTGTGAAATGAGTATTGGCAACACACAAGACAACGTGAGTTTCTCCAGATGGAAAAACAACAAACAAAATTGATTACATTTGTATTAGCACAAAATGGCAATTTTTATTGCAAAACGTACGTGCATATCGCGCAGATGTTAGTTCTGATCACAATCTTCTTGTTGGAAAATTTTTTTTAAAATTAAAGACAGTAAAAACCACAAAAATATTACATCTATTTTCGTGTGAAAAGCTTAAACAGTCAAATATCTTAAATTAATTTTACAATTTCATAAAAATACATTTTAAAATCTGAAAAGGGTAGAAAAGTGTGATAATTAATGAAAATTGTTTTATAAAACAAGTACAAACTGTGCAGCAAATGTGCTAGGTAGAAAAAGTCACTCGACAAAGAAACAATAGATTTCATCAGTTTTATGGAATTTGATTGATCTCAGAAAGAAAACAAAATTAGAGAGATATGAATCTAACAATCCTGTTATTTGGAAAATATTTGATATTAAATATAGAATTTTAGATAAACAGGTTAAAAAAAGCTGCCGCAAAAATAAGAATGATTGGCTAAAAAACAAATGCAGAGAAGCAGATGAGGCAGCAGCAAAAAATGATTCCAAAACTCTGTATAAAATTGTTAAACAACTGTTGGGAGTTAGAAAAAACACCGATATTTCAATCAAAGGAAAAGATGGTCGTTTACTTTTAACAAATAATGAACAATTATCTAGATAGGTAAAACATTTTAAAAAAATACTTAATTAGCCTATGCCAAATACTCTCATAGATTTCGATAATGATAACGATATGAATGTGACTCAACATCCAGAAATATGCATTGATGACATTTCTGTAACTGAAGTGATCCATGCAATTCAAAGTTTGAAAAACAAAAAAACAGGAAGACTTGACGAGATAACTGCAGAGATGCTCAAACATGAAGGTGACGTTGTAACATGCGAGCTTTCTCATTTATTTAATGTTATTTGGCATAATGAACAAGTTCCAAACGATTGGCGGCAAGGAGTAATTATTACTCTTCCCAAAAGAGAAAGTCTGAACGATTGCAATAATTGGCGCGGAATAAACTTATTGTTTGCCCCTGGTAAGGTGTTTTGCAAAGTAACCTTAAATCGTTTATGTAATGCGGTAAATAAACATTTTCGAGAACAACAAGCAGGTTTTTGGAAAGGAAGAAGCTGTATTGAACAAATACTCACACTTCGTAACATTATTAAACAAAGTCAAAAATTTCAGCAATCACTAACAATTAATTTTATTGATTTTATGAAAATTTTTGACAATGTTTATTGAGAATTTTTGTGGAAAATTGTTAAATTTTACGGAATACCGTTAAAATATGTGAATATTATGCGTTCTTTATTCCAAAATTCAAATTGCTGTGTTCGAACAAAAAGTGGTCATGCTGCTATGTTTGAAATTGTCACGGGAGTACGTCAAAGATATATTTTATCACTGTTTTTGTTTCTTCTGGTAATTAATTTTATTATGACTCAAACTATAAATAATTTATCTTATGGTATCAAATGGAACCAAGGCAGATTAACAGATTTGGATTTTGCAGATGATATTAGTTTACTCAGTGAAACTCCAGAAATGGTTCAAAATATGACAACACGACTCAATGATATCAGTTCTCATACTGGCTTACAAATTAATTGTTCAAAGACAAAAGTGTTGTACATCAAGTCAAACAATAATTTGCCCATCAAAATTAGTGAACAAAATATTGATACTGGTGATTCCTTTACATATCTGGGAAGCATCATTGGTAAAGACGGAAAAACCAAAATTGATGTTAAATCCAGACTTGGAAAGGCAATGTCAGTCTTCAATAGATTTAAATCAATATGGTCATGTTCTTCCATTCGCCTGCAAACAAAACTTTGTTTGTACGCATCAATAATTATTCCTACGGTAATATATGGGAGTGAAACGTAGAAACATGGAAACGTACGGACAATATTGATAAGATTGTGGATGTTTTTCGTTAATGTCTTAGAAATATTTTAATGATTACCTGGCACAATCACATCTCAAATGATGAGATCATGAGAAGAACTGACTCTCGTTCACTCTATGACATTATTGCAATTAGACGAAGAAAATTACTTGGTTAAATTCTATGTTTACCGCCCGAAAGACCAGCAAGAACAGTTTTGGAATGGACAATTGTAAATGATAAAAGAAAGATTGGCAGACCACAGAAAACTTGGTTAAGAACTATTCGGAAAGATCTAATTGAAATGAATGTTTCATGGCACAAGCAAAACGTTTGGCAGAATGTTCAACACATGGAAACATTTTGTTGTCTCATGTTCTCTTTGAATTACGAGACTTTAATGTTAATTTTTGTTGTAATTGTTATCTTATTGCCCCATGCTTGTTTTTTAGCAAAAGGTTTTATAATAATAATAATAATAATACCTTCTTGGACGTATGACATGGAACATTGTCCTAAAAAACAGTAGTAACTCCGGTATAAGCGTGTTGTATTTCCTTATAATGAAAAACATCCATTATAACTGAAACAAATCTCACTATTTAAGGTACCAGATATAATTCTCCATTTGATAGGTTGATTATACTTAATACCAAACCAACACATTACTTGTCGAGGGTGGGCTTTCTTTCTAACAACCGGGAGTGGATGTTTTTAAAAACTCGACCCACACAACTTTTTGTTTTTAAGACCAAATGTTTTGTCCCGAATCATTTGTTTTATCGGCAAAGTATATGGAACGCCAACAACAAAGGTGTCGTTCACTCCATAGTTTACAAAAGGCTAATCTATCATCCTTATGTTTTTTGGTAATAAATAGCTTTACCTTTGGTAATTGTAGAGTTAAACCAGATTTAATTGCTCTGTTTCTTATTGTGGAATAAGTAAAATTGTTTAAACAATTTTTTTTCGTTTCTAAAATATGTTTATAATAATTTTTTTAAATTCTATAACGATTTTCTGATCATCTGTAGTAATCGTTACACGTTTTCTTCCAACATTATCATAGTTTAGTGGATTTTGACCGTTAATAATCCGATAAATTGTTGAAAGGTTAACTCTGTATAAATTTGTCAATTTTTTGGGTAAAAATCCTTCATTTTTTAATTCTTTAATGACACGATATTCGTTTTCGGTAAAGTGAAAACATTTTTTATCACTATTGTCCATGTCACAAACAATGCAATTAGAAAGCAAAATTAGCGGATGGGCGGAATCTCAAGGTTAAACGTAAATAATAAATTATTCGATTTGTTTTAAAATTTTTATTTAAAATGAAGAAAAATATTTTTTCATTATTTTTATTTATATGGATTAGAATAATTAAATGTTTATTTTGATAATTACTATAACATCACAATCAGGGCAAATTTAAATTTTCGTTTAACATCAATTTTAAGGATTAGTTATAGTTCATTTTTAATGAAATTAAGCACATAAAATAATAATAAGCTAATTATTATGAAAATTATGTAACTTCAACTTATTATCTACGTTTATATAGAAGTAGCTTTTAAAATATGCTATTTTAACCGACTCAGCCTTTTTAAATAAATATTTCTAAGTATATATAAATGAACTATTAAGTACTTGACATTATTTTTATTTCTCAATATTTATTTTTACGAAAAAACAATTGGACATAACAAATTAATTTAGATTTAATACTTTGCAATTTTTTGCGTTAATTTTTGAAATGGCTGTACATGATCTGCACTTTTAAAAATTACTGTACAATTATATAAAAAACCTTGTAATTATACGATTTTAACAGTGGGAAAATTTGGAAATAATAATATTTGTTTGATATATATATATATATATATATATATATATATATATCATGCTGAATTTATTTTATTTTTTTGCTTACAATTAGATTTTGGACGGCGATTTGTACGAAAATTTTTGCAATGTTTTTACTACTTTGTGTAAAACAGAAAGTGAAATATCTGTCTTAACTCAGAAGTGTTTTGATGAGTTGCTTTCTCAAGCATCGCAGGTTTGTCTTTAAACATGCTCTTGATAGTTTGCGCTAAGTTTTATGAATGTTATATTTTTGTATTGTAAACATGATAAATTTTTATTTTGATTAATTTTTCAGTTATTTTATGGAGGAAGGTTTGAGCGCAAGATTGGCGACCTGGCCTCTGTAAAATAACTATTACTAAAGAAACAAAGAGAGAACACCATTTTATTAAACTACAGCAAAGAAATAAAACGCATGATCCGGATAAATGGGCTTGGCAAATTTCCAATAAATTTTCAATCTTTGATTTACAAAATCTTCAGAGCCAACATGTACAATTTTATGGAACAATCTTGTAATGCCCCATGCTTTTTCAGAGTGAAAGGAATTTAAATAAATAAAATTTTATTTCTGTTGTACACAATTTAAGTTTTTTAATAAAAGTTATTGTGAATTTTGGATTTAATCTACTACTTAAATTATTTCATGTCGTATTTATTGTTTTACTTAAGATTGATCGTCGTGGTGCGTGGGAGGAATTTTTGAAATATTCGCCGTTATTTGACAAAACAATTCAATATCAATTTGAACCGTTGAAAGGTGATGAGGTTAGTTTATTTTAAAACACATTCCAAACTTTGATTTATAGTTTTAACAAATAGTCTTTAAAGAACGTTAACGTACAATGCATTTGTTAATTCAAATGAAGTGAGAATAGTCAGTTTTTACTTGTATTATATATATATATACATTAAATGTTCTCAATTAATAGTGTGATAAAATCAATATGAAACATCATAGAAAATTTTAGGCATTTGGATTTTTTGGTTACTAAAATATTTATTGTAATATGCATTAAGAAATGTTTAATAATAACTGCGGTTGCATTTTTTAACTGCTTACTACTGCTTTACTACTATAGACCAAATACTTTGGCAGATGTGTTAAAAACAGTTTTAAATATTGCCTTGTATTAGCACGTTTTAGAATAACTGGATTTAGGCAAACAATTCTAACATAGTGGTTTTTTAAAATACAACATCCCAATTTTGACTGGATCCTGTAACGTTATTTATTGGTTTTGTATAATATTATTTGATCTTCAACACTTCACTAAAGATACATTTGGCACAAACACTTTTACTATTACTAAATAATATAGCACACAAAATTGGTAAAACCGACTGGGAAAAATGAACTATTGATAAAATTATATGATAGTCAGTGCATGGGTAGTGTAATAATTAAATGTGTTTACTATCTGGTTCAAAAATTAGCACATTGAAATTGATTGACTTTCTTCACAGCACTTAAGCATATTAGGCACATCAACATTTTACTAAAATAACCCTTAAACATTACTTTAGCAATACTAATAATTAAAACAATAAAAAATTGTTCTTTACATATCATCATCAAATTCTACCTAAACAAAAACCGAGAATTTACACATTTTGACCAGATAAGAATACTACTAAATTATATATATATATATATATATATATATATATATACATATATATATATTATAAATATGTACATATATAGATAATGGACATCACCAATTTTACAAATTTAGTAGTTTAATTAACCATGGTTTTTTACGACTTCTTTCAAACGCCTTGGATAAGAAATGTTATATTAGTATTGTCAGATTCACTTGTATAATATAACATTTCTAAACAAATAATCCCTTAAAACCTTGGATAAGAATCGACTAAATTATTGATATAATCTTGTCAAATTCGATTTTTATTTAAGCGCGCCTATCCGATTCACCTCTTGCTTAAGATAATTAAAAACTTTTTCAATTACATTGAGGTCCGGATTGCATAAAGGCAATTGAATGAAGCTCAGATTTTGCTATATAAAGAATCTTTGGTCTAAACAATAAAAAATGCGTTAAATTTCAAATTATAATAAAAAAAACACGTTACCTATTTCGACGTATGCACTGGAGCATTATTCTGAACAATCACTAAATGCCTTGAAGCATTTTGTAGTAGTTCAGTCTTAAAAAGTTTTCGAAAAATAGTTATAAATCTTAAGCTGTTTAAGTGGCTACTTGTTTGACTTTATTTTGGCAGTTGTCCGAATTTAATTCTATAATATCCATAAAGGCATGATGAATGCGCAACCTTTTTAACAATCCAATTGCAATTTTGAGGAAAATCGGGACTACAAATAACCGTGGACTGCACTGTCCATGGTACGTACTTTAAATCATACTCGTCAATAAAAAAATTGGTCTCTGGAACTAAACTGAACGGTTTTCATACATTTTTGCAAATTCCACACGTCTTTTTCTATGTTGTACTGTTAAAGGAACTTTTTTAACGTTTTCTTTAACTGCAAATTGGCTGATTTTATTCGACTGCGGATAAGTGGATATAAAAAAATTAGCCAATTCTTTTTATGTATTTGTTTAATGGGTTTTATTCTGTTTCTTTCCAATTTAGTCATTATTAACAAATCACTTCATCTACTAGTTGATGGTACAGATTCAGTTCCTGCTATTCATGGACGTGTATAATCCTTTAAAACTTTGTATACAATCCTTGTATTTACCTCAAATAAATCTGATTTTTGTTCAATATTTAAACCATTCTTATAACTTCTTTTGATTTGTTTGTAATTTTTAGCAATTAAAGAAAAAGCTTCCATTATTGTAATCACGTGTTGTAAATGTTCTTAATTGTGCCAAGGTTGAGGGGTCAAATTAAAATTTTTGACAGATCGATAAAACAAAATTATGGGGTCAAGTTCTTAACATTTTCCTTTAATATTTTCATGCTATAATTAATTTAAAATTTTCTATGCATACAAAATTTTAAACCTAATTAATTTACTATAAATTAAATGTATGCAGTAAGGGGTGCTAGGTTATGTAAATAAATAGTAATATTCTTTCAAATTATTGTTGTGTAATCGCTTTATATAATTAACTTTATATATATATATATATATATATATATATATATATAATTTTTATTATAACTTTATCCATTTGAATGCTATTCATCCAAAATTTCCAAGACACCTAAATATTTATAATTATGCAAAAAAATTAAAAACAATTAATTTGAAGTATTGATAACCCATATTATTTTAGTATAATTACTTTGTTGAAAAAATATATTTCTCAAGTTAAAACAAAAAAAAAAGAAAAATAAGCGTTTATTGGCAAGTCCCATTTTAGAACCTATATATATATATATATATACAAATTTCGGATTGTAATACTATTGGTTTATCTATGCCCAAACAGCGGACAATACTCTAGACTCCTCAGTTTGAAAACCAAGACTTTTACGCTTAAGTCACTCTGTTTTGTTTCAAAAAATTTTTTTTTAATGTTTTTTATTCATTTGAAAGTAAATGTTATGTTTGAAAATGTTTTTGCACAGTTGTAACAAGCAAGTGCATTCTTTTATTATTATTATTATTATTATTGATTGATTGATTGCATCAGACCAACACTGTACTAACTTTGTCCAATGAAAAAGAAAACAATTTACCTCAAATTGCTCGTAAATTGGCCAAACATTTGGTAATACGCGAACGAAGGATTAAGTCGTACGACAACGAATTGAAGATGCTGCAAACGGGATTTGTGACCAATGCAGTTACAGGTCAATCATCCTTCCGATCAACCCTCAATCACGGTTCGATCAAAAAATCGTCCGAATCGGATGTTTTGATGAATCAAGATGTCGCACGTTTGGCAAGTCTTGTTGTTGATGTTGTTAATTGCTACGCAAGAAACATTTTAATTGCACCAAACAGATTACGGGAATTTGGTGCCAGTGGAACAATCGAAATCCTTTCTACTACTGATTTATCCTCAATTTCTAATCTTGATAATAATCCTATTTTCGTACCTTACTGTTATGTACCTTATATTTAGACTATAGTGGATAGACTCTCGTCTTGGTGGATCGGGAGTACTTAGAAAGTATCATACGGTACAAGCATAATTTATATAACCGTTGCACTAAGAAAGGTAACCTTAGTAAATTATCAAGTGACCTTGTTTATTTTTATGAACAGTGGCGTAGTCTTTAGGTGAATTAAGAAACGTTTTAATTTTACTACATTTCTTGGGCATATGATTTTTCCTTTGCATATGAACCATAAAAAGTAATTGCTCAATATGCTTTAAAAAGAGGAAAATAATGAAGATGGGATTATGTTACCAATCACACGATGATTTATAGGTACAATATTTGGTTATTGCCAATATTATAGATCAATATATATAATTGTAATTTTACTTAGCTTACGGCATTTGGCATGATAGATTTCAGTTTAGTTTGCAATTTTAAAACTAATGCTTAAAGATGGTTTTGTTAGACGTAGTTATGTTTTATTTAATTTTGTTTATGTCATGATTAATTTGAAAAAAAAAATTATGTAATATTTATGTCATTTTAAAGTATAAAATGTGTTTTTAGGGTTGGTGGATCTTTAAAATTTTGTATGTGTATATTTATATGCATTTAGTCAATACAGGTTTTGTAAATATGCATATCTATGCATTTCTGATATTAAAAATTAAAGTGGAATTAGTATTTTGAGACTTACATTGTGGTATCTCACTTAAATTAATTCAAAATTTAATTGCAGCCGTGGGATAGCATACTTTTTTTAAATTAGAAAACGATCCTAAGCTATTGCTGATTGTCCTTGATTTTTCAGA
Source organism: Cardicola forsteri (assembly GCA_025895645.1). Lineage (NCBI taxonomy): Eukaryota > Metazoa > Platyhelminthes > Trematoda > Strigeidida > Aporocotylidae > Cardicola > Cardicola forsteri. Next base: position 21,470 of record JAKXYG010001311.1, on the reverse strand, counting down.
TTCTTGCATTTAAGGCCTACAGTTATAATATATGCGTTGTTTGTGCCTCTTACATATAGTAAAACATTAGAAATAAAAACAGAAAATACTACTTAACGACCTTAAGCCTATATTGAACATTAGTAATGATCATTATCATTACATTACTGAATCCCTTGACAAAGGAAGATGTTCAATATACTGCATGTTCCTTAATTATAAATCTTCTTTTAATAGTATATCAAGAGAAAAAATAATTTAATGGCTTAAACTACTTTAAACACCTAACCACATCTTAAACTGACTAAAAAATTATTTCTCAAAAAGAAAATAGTTTACACAAGTTAGTCGTAATAAATCATGGTTAACAGAAAATAACAATAGAGTTCTACAAAGTGCAGTACTACCTCCATTTTTATTTTCACTGTACGTAGATCCATTACAGGTTCCACAGTTATCACATTTGTTTAAAATACCCGATAATACGGTCTTGTGTACAAACATTTATTTAAATAATGATCTAAAAGAATTAGAAAATTCTATTAATAAGATTGAACAATGATCTACTAACTTTGATCTCAATTTAAATCTATCGAAATGCAAGCTGGTTAAATTTATAACTAGGCGTTCAACAGAAACAATGGAATTAGACACAACATTCAAATTAATTCAGACAAGCATATATACCTTTAACAAAATTAAGTATCTTATGGTAAACATAAATATCAAACTTACCTGGTGTGATCATGTAGAGCATATATTTATAAAAACCAAATCCTTATGCTACTACATAAGATTAAAAAACTAAATGTTGATAACAATATTACTACATCGTTCGTTACATCTTGTTTTTATCCTTTAATATTATATTGCTCACCTGTAATTTTTCCTGGTTTAATAAAACAAGATTATGCTGTTTTTAAAGATGCATATCATTGGTATCAAAATCTGCAGGAATTAAATATTCTTATTGAATGATATTGTTAATAAACATTTAAAATCCTATATACAATTAGCATTAAGGATTGTAGGTAATAACACTAACCCACTACATACAGCTTTAGACAAATTTAAAGCATCTGGAAAAACAAGAAGAACCTACCTGCTCATGAAAACCAAAACTAATCAATACATAAACTCATGTCTGCCATACTTATCCAGAATATTATCCAATCCAGAAAATCAAACAAAATTGAGCTCCTAACATACCTATCAAAGTAGGAATCATTCCATCCACGCATTTATTTGAACTAATTTGGACATCCTACAGCATAATTTAACTGTGCCTTATAATGACTCATTCAAAGTATAGTAATTTTGAATTTTTAAAAAATAACATGTTTACTGTATTGACTATATTCATATTCATTAACATATGACATTCTGTTTCATTTTGTTCCCATTATTTGTACTAATACTTTTTAATTTTTGTTATTTTTTATATTGATGGTGAAAAGGTATTTTACGCTGAATTTATCTCTGGTGAGATATTAAAGCTAAATAATTATAGTATTTCATTTTTAACTTACTATGTACAACTTCAATAGGATGGTTGCAATGCGTATTTGATGTTGTACTGTTGTGTTATAAATGAACTACACAATGTCAGTTTGGGTTAAATATTGTTCTGCTAATAAATATTCAGAGTATATAATTAATAGTTAATTTTTGATACTTGGTTTATTTTAATTGTTTATATAATTTAAGTCAAGCATGTACGCTTTATCAAAATGTGATTTTTAACAATATATGTTTATTAATCTTTTTTATGTAAAAAGCCGATTAGAAAAATGTTTCATTTAGGAATTCGTTAAATGTATGTTTTTAAAAATTTTTCACTTTCAAGGATATTCAGGATACAAATGAAGATTTATTAGCATTCAATCAGGAATACGTGGAAAATAAAGTGGACGAGTTGCAGTTTGCAATACGGCGTGAAGAGGTATGTCTTTCATTAAACGGTTGTTTGAGTAAATTACATGTTGTTTTGTTTAGCTTTCCATTTATTTAATTGCTCTAAATTTGACAAAAATTACGTTTAATGTGTTTTTGTATCAGTATTGTTTTTGGCGAACTTTAGATTGAACGTGTCAAAATTGAAGCTTGTTTGTCCCTTCTTCGTACATCTTCCGGTACGTTCATACAATTGTAATTTAAACTTTTTTTTACTTTACAAGTTAATATTTCCCTAATAAACATGTGTTTGATTTCACTACTGTAATGCATTTTGGGCACTCTGTTGGTTTCACTGGTTGCTCACTCACTAAATAATAATTTTTATGAAATATTAAAGCAATGTATTTAGAAAAAATAAGATTTTACTAATTTTATCAATGTTGGGGGCAGTATCGTAGTACATTTGACTCTAATTTGAGTTCAGATGGTTCACATAGTCGGTACCAAATGCGAGTTTACATTTGGCTTTGCTAAGTGTCCATTTGTTGAAAAATGTTTCCCATTTTACGTTCAAGCAATAACAATCAATTAAACAGATAAAAAGATTTAATAATGTTTGCATTAGTTTTTAAATTGTTTTGATTTAAAATTTTAAAATATGTAGTTAATGGATTTGCTTTAACAATATTAATAAAAATTTGTACTCATATAGAATTGTAAATTAGGATAAAAGAGTTTAAACTTGTTACAATTACAATATAGGATCTGATGCTATGAATTCAGTCGATGCATTTCTATAAACAGGGAACTATTTATTTTAACAACAGTGAATGAAAACTAGATTAGTCAGAATAAAAATTGGGGATTGTGAACATTAATCCATACTAGTGCTGCTACTATATATATATATATATATATATATATATATATATATATATATGAGTAAATAACAATAATAATAAATTTAAAGAAATGATTTATAGTAATTCCACATTTTTACTTTAAATATGTTGATATTTCTATCAGCCTCATTCATGAGAATTATGTTACTTAATTTAATCTGATATTTTTTAGCTTAACTAAATGATTACAGTTCAGTACTTATTATATGTTTCATTAAATAAATATTATTAGAATAATGCTTTTTACTCAATTTATGTGCTGGGGTAATCTAGCAATACAGCGATCGATTTGAACTTCGGTGGACATGGATTCGAATCCCACCATCGGCTCTAAAATGCGGGCGCACATTCGGCTTCGCTACAATGTCCTCTGTTGAAAGATGTTTCTTGTAAAACATTTTAAGTAATAAACATTTAAAAATATTACATTAGATTTTTCTACTTTTGTAACTGGTGTATAATTGTAATGTTTTTTCATTATATTTGGCTTATGTTAATATATTATATGCATTCAAAGATGTTGAATGTGCTGATACTAAAACATTTAAGCTAATAATAATAATAATAATGATAATAATAATAATAAGTAATAGTAATAATAATAATAACCGTAAAATTAATAGTATACAGCAGTTTTATTTTTAAATAAATGTTTATATTTTGCAGTTGAAGTAAAAGATGTTGTTGAAGATGCTCGCTTAGATGCAGAGGTAGCGGCGTCACTTGCCATTGCTCAGTTTCGCAATAGCAACAGCAACGGAGTGATTCCAACCGACACTCAGGTTCGCGGATCTGGAGAAGGCAGCAGCGATAGTACGGCCAGCAGTTCAGCTGGTATTGGTCGATTTTTGGATCTTGATCAGAGCTATTGGGATGAATCGAATCGCGTTTATGGGCCTAATGACTTGCATCGATTTGACTTTGACAGGTGTGACAATAAAGTGAGTAAGAAGTGAAGCTTCAAACGTTTCTGCTTTTATAAAACAAATAGCGAACATATTTATTCAACTTTAAACAAAAGTAATAGATTAGATTTTTAACTGTTTTATTTTAGACTTGAAGTCACAATATATTTTTTGATGACATGTTTTAATTGTAGTTTGTTAGGACGGAACGTACATATAGTTAGAGCGTTATTAAACTTGTACGAGGAAAGGCATAGATTTAATTTCTGTTACCGGCATTTAATTCTGATACTTATTTGGCTTTACTGAAATATTTACATGCTGATCAATGTTCCTCATAATACATGTTAGCAATAAAAACTACATATAGTGGCAACAGTTTTGAAATTTGAGTCGGTTTTTGCTTATGTAAATTTGGACAAGCCGTTATTATAATAATTTTTACATATATAATTAGTTACTCTACAGTTTATATATATATATATATTGAAAATGTTTTCACTAATTTGTTAAACCAATTAACAACAACAATTATTATTTGTCTGTACAATTTTTATTAAGTAGGCTTTGGTTTGTGTTAAAGTAATTGAATGTATTAAAAAAGTGACAATAGAATTTTTTTCAAAATAATTTATTGACACTTTATTTTTAATAATTGTATTTAATTAATTTGTATTAGTATTACATAAAATTATAAAATAATCTGCCAATTAATCTGAGTTTATACCATAGTCAAAATTGTTGGGTTAATGATGGTGTTATTCTGTTTTTTATATATTTTGAAAGTTTAATAATATTATTTTTCTTAAAATCGTTTTCATATATCTGTGATTTAATAATTTGAACATTTAGGAATTGTTTAAACTTTTAAAACAAGTTTAATTTAAATTTTCTTTATAAGCTTTGTTCATGAAGCAAAATAAAATTATTTCTTATTTGAACAGTGTTTTAAAACACATTATTAATATTGTATTTTATTATTATTATTATTATTATTATTATTATTATTATATATTTGAATATAAGTGCATTTGGCATAATCAAATATTGAAAACATATTTTACATTGTTGGTGCAAACCACTGCAAAATATGTAGTGTTAGATACTTGAAATAACATAAAATATTGTTTGTTGTTTTTTCCTAATAATTTTAAGTTTAACACGCCTAGAAGAATGTCAGAAAGTAGAAATTTTAAATTCAGACAAATATTTTTAAAAGACAAGGAATAGCAACAGATGAAAGTAATTACGTAGTAGTTATGTATTGTAAGCGTATAATTCATTGTTTATCATAAATTTGTACATTACATAAATTAGTTACATTTGTGTGTTTGTTTTATTTCTTTTGCATTTTAGTTTTCAGATCAAACCAACATAAATCGGACGCTTACATGTAAGTAAATAAATACTTGATTTACTCTAATTGTTATTGGAAAGAATGTTGCATCAATTTATATGTATCAGTTTTGCTAACATGAATTATTAGAATGCTCAGCGTTAGTGAGAATTATATCAAAGTACACAATACTTACAAAATTTTTTACATTTTTTTTGATAATAATAATAATGAAAGACGTTAACTAATTTTTGTTTATTGCAAATGCAAAATGTTGTCTGACATAAATATCTACTAAATAAGTGTGAAATGAAAACTTTAACTAGTGTGTTGTTACATACTCCAGTTTTACTTTTCTGTTGATTTTTTCTCACCCTACTAATTACTAGATAATAGGGTCACTTCTTGTTAGATGGGTAGAAAGACGTAAGTAATTGGTTTATTCATGTTAATATGACACATGTTGATAATTATTTAGATAGTATTTGAATAAATCAAATAGTAAGCATATTTAGCGCAATTCTTTTCATGTAATGATACAAACTAAATGATTGTCGTAAAAGTAGTTTAAAATTGTGTATAGTTTTTGATACATTTTACTGTTAATGCTAGTTGTAAAAATTGTTTTGTTGAATAATAATATTTCACTATATATATATATATATATATATATATATATATATTATTGTAAATGAATATATTTATATTGTATTTATCTTCTGGACAACTCCAAGCAACTGATCAACATCATCCCATGTCAACTAATTTCGGTACCATTCAATCGGGGTTGCGAAATTGGACGAACCATTCGGCCCAGCATGATTATCAAAATGTCGTTTTTCCAACATTGCGTCGTGCTCTCGACGACATAGGAGTCCATCGAACGAATTCATTGTCGCCCAGGTTGCACAAAAATTCAGATCATCGAGTTGCAAGCAGCTCGGACCGATTGGATCGAACAAACAGTAGCGGTGTTGATGCTTGTGGTGAAGATGATCTCGAGGCCGTATGGTCCAATTACGGCTCTTTGCAGAAAGCCTTTGTGTGTCATGAATTTAGAGCCAAAAGACCCGTTGAGTTGGATTTGGTAGTGCACGAAACGGTCGTATTGCTGGAACCCAAAGCACATAGTGGATGGATTAAAGTTGGTGCTATTCTATTAATTTATTAATAGTTGTGTTTGTTGTTCCTATTTGAATGTGCCAAATATTGCTTTTTTGACTGGACAAATGGGTAGGTTTTTACATCTATTCCAACTAATCATGACTAAAACTAATAACTGGTCCAAATATAGATTTACTTGTAATAAATGATCATGTTGTTGCTAAAGCTTTATCAAAGTACATTACTTACATGTGTATATAATAAGAATCAGGTGTAAGGTTTTTATAATAACTCTTTCTATAACAATCATACACAGAAGCAAACGAGTACTTGCTAGTAAATTTCAAATGTTATAATTTTATTTAAATTAAAGGTAATTAAGCTTTTCTTGGCAAAGTAAATATTACGCAACAATTTTGAATTTTATACATGATAATTAATTAATTAAGTTATTTTTTACAAAGACCGGTGTTTACGTTTCGGTGGTTACCCATTGAGCAGTATTCAAAACTGAAAATCATCGTTAGTTATAAATAATCATTCTATAAGAATCTAAGAAACTGACTGAAATGACAATGCAACTATAATTTTAAATAAAAGATTAATTTATTTATTTAAATATGATTGTGCATATAAAAGTATGTGCCACATTACACTAATTTATAATAAAATAATTTGTTTTAAAAACATTTTTATAAATAAAATTTAAAATAATTTATTGTGCACACAAAGCAAACCAAAACGTTTTGTATTTTAAAATTTAGACTTTATTGTAATAATCAATTACCATTTTCTTTCTAACTTAACAATAAAATAATTTTTAAATACATTTACAGTTACTGAGCCGAAATGAAAGTTTAATTAAAAATAACTAAACAAATAACATATGTAATAAATATAACTTCACTTTTTTCAAAACATTCCTGTTTCTAAATAAACTTTTAAAATAAATATGCATTTATAAGACTAAAATAAATTTTATACATTTTTCAATATGCGGATTACCAACCAGTAGACTAAATGATAATTCTATTATTACAAGAACAAAACTGCAGAAATTTAAAAATTATTATTAATATTTTTACAATATTTAAAATATAATTAGAAAATGAAGTAAATCAATTAATTTCAAGTTAGTAACACCGTTTATTAAGATTTCACTAACATAAAATAATAACAGTAATAAAACTAATATGTAGAACTTTAGTCATGTATAAAAATTGTTTGACACGTTATGAAAAATAAGGTTTATTTACAAAAGTGTACTGCGTGTAGTATACACATATTGAACTGTGTATTTTAAAATGATTTTTAATGTAAGTATTTTTAAAGTTTGTATGTTTTATTAAAATATTTTTAACTCATTATTTTTTTTTAAATATTATACAATTAAGTGCAGAATTTGATAAAAACATTGTAATATCAGTAATAATTCCATTGTAGCTGGTCCCAAGTCCGCATGAGAAGGAATGATGGTTTACAACTATTAAACTAATTAGTGTTGAAAACATAGTTATTAAACTAAAAAATTTGTACCAATAATATAACATACAATAAAGACGTCACTTTAATTACAAAACGTACAATATTATGCGATCATTAAAACACAAGTATAATTTTATAGATATATAATGTAACTAATAAAATATTACATAAAACATTAACTGATTCGTAAAATATAACGTGCAACTTTAAATTGTACCACATTGGATTGTTTATTTACATGTTTATTTACAAATGTGCTTTTCTTTCTTAGTTACTTCATTATGAAGCATGTTTTAATGTACAATTACAATTCATATCGAATTGAAAATTACCATATTTCTTTTCTAAAATATTTATTCTTTTGCAAAAAAGCAATATAAGTTTGGTAGTTATTTATTTAATGTAAATTAATAGTTTTTTAATTATTGAAAGCGATCTATTATATATATTTTTGTAGGTTCGTAGTTTAATCGACGGTAATGAAGGTCTTGTTCCGGTAAATTTTCTCAATATTGCTGAAGATGCTTTGAGGAAATCAAAAGGTAAAACGTTTTCATGATTTGATGAATATATATTTACAACCATAGATTGTTTAATTGGTAAAACAAGTGTGCAAATTGAAAAATGTCAAACTTTGAATGCACTTGACGAAGACCTAGTGTCAATTGCAGTTTCAAACTCACACAACGAAAATAATAAAAACAAATGTATGAATACTACTCCTATTCTCCAAAGTGTCTTTACAAATCACTCAATGGCAATTCATTTGGTTCCAACGATAGTAAAAGAGTCGAATCAGAAGTTAGTTGGTAAGGCTGTTTTGTTTTTAATTTCCATTAATTTGCATCATTCTTTCGGTTAATAGACGACAGTGCTCAAAATATCTACTACTAGGTTTGTTAATAATTTGAAAGTGTGTAATGCCCACTGACATCGCAATCATTATGAATAATGAAAATTATACAGTGCTTTCCATAATATCCCTTATTGATTCAAATTAGGCATCCCTCCTTTTCTCAATCCAATGTGGTACAATTTAATGTTGCATGACACAATCAATTCCATTAGTTAAAAAAATTAATTATGTATGCGATTTGCATTAAATTTTAATATGATTTTAAAAATTACGATTATATTTTAGTCAGTGTTGTGCCGAGAAAATTGTATAAATGTTATATTTATGATAATCAAGAATTTGGCGTGTTATATAAGTAAAAAACACATTCACCTTTAATTTGTAAATCAAATTATGCTCGTTTTAAAAACATATAAAGTAGAAAATGGTTTCATTAATTACGACATTCTCCAAATTAATTTGCGATCAAATAATTCATTAAAACGTTCGGAAATTTTAGTGCTATCCAAACGATTTCTAGTATTCTTTTTTTCTTTTAAATCCCTTTGCTCTGAGACATATGGACCAAAACCACTGTTCTATAAGATTGTACGTTAAATCTTTGGCCTTGAAAATTCTACACATCAAAGATTGAAATACTATTTGGATTTCGCCGAACCCACCGTCATCAGAATTATGCGACTTTTACTTATTGGCTGTAGTTTAATGAAATGGTTGTTTCTTGTTTTTTTTTAGCAGAAATGTTTTTACTAAGGCGTGGTTTCTTATCTTGCTATTACAATTAGTGTATATATTAATGTTGAAAATGAAAAAAAAAATCAACTTCAATTATTTCGTTATCTTTCAATATTTTTCTGTAAAAATAATTATTAAGAATTTAAAATAGTGCTAAGTATTTGATATTTGGTTTATATTTACTTAGAAATATTTATTTAAAAATGCTGAGTTGGTCAAAAAGCATATTTTAATAACATAGCTTATATAAACGGAATAACTAAACGCAATTTACATTTTTTTAATAATAATTAATAAATTTCTAATTAATGTATTTAAAGTCATTATTCAAAAATGCATTTTTATACCTTAAGTTTACGTTTCTACAACTACAAACTTTAATTTGTTATTACCTCATAAGTAAAATTAAAATTAAAATTAAAAAAATTAATTTATATTAAAAAATTTTAATTAATTATTTTTCAATATTTCAATATTAAATAAACAATTTTTAAAGTATGTTTATACTCAAACGTTTCCATAGTAGCCAAAAATTCGAAATAATTTAAAAACCGATTTCTTGTGTAATGTTACTTTGAAAACGTTACTTTGGTTTTTTTTTAAATATTGATTTGTTGTTAAATTTAAGTTAAAAATTAATATTTGCATACGAATTAAAATTAGAAATACGGTATTTCTTGTTAAAAATTATAATAATCTTTTTAACAATATTTTGGATATTTTCTTAAATGTTAAAAATGTATTTTTTGTTTATTAAAAAATTAACTTAAAAACAATAAAATACACTATTTTGTTAAATTATAAAATATAATTAACACAAATTTAGTTATTTACTACTTAGGAGTAGAAAATACGATATGTTATATCTACTTTATCACAGGAAGTTTAGTTAATTTTTTATTACAAAATAAAAACACCAAAACTATGTTTTGTAATAGTAAAATAAAATTGTTTTTAATAATAATTAATTTTAATTGTAGCTAATAAAACACTGACTTAAAAGGATTAATATGTTGGATAATAAAATGAGTTGCTGTGTATAAACATTTTTGTACAAGCTTAAAATTTTACACTTAGAATAATACATATAAGCAGTAAATATTAAATTGGTTTTATATAAAGTATTAAAAAACCCTTATGTAAAAAAGTATATTAACCAATTTAAACAGTGGTCTTTTTCTAGTAAAATATATCAATATTTTTTAAGCTAAAACGTATTTTACTTATACCAGGGTTACAATTGTTTAGAAAAATAATAATTTGTATTGTAATTTTACAAAATTAATTGCAATTGTATTTAAATTTATTTTGTTTAAATAAAAAACTTAATTTAACCATAATACAGGCCAAAATAAAAATAATTGTATTTTTAGATATCGCTATTTAATAGTTCTAACACTACTGTTATTTATTTTATTTTTTGTAGAATAAAACTTAACATGTATAAGCATATCTAAATCGAAAAATATTTGTCTAAATCGATTTTTTGTTAAAATTTAGATTACATAAAACTATATCAGCATTTTAACCAAAAGCATACCAAAACACCTAAACCAAGTGGTTACAAACACGAACTATCTCATTTATTATTTAATATTTTAGAGCAAATTATACATAAAACAATTTATTAACTCTAAAAATTAGATATGTTTTGCATTTTTAATATATTAGACGTTATATTTTATGTTGGTAATTTTACTCAATCTTAGAATACGAATCAGTTAATGTTTTATGTAATATTTTATTAGTTACATTATATATCTATAAAATTATACTTGTGTTTTAATGATCGCATAATATTGTACGTTTTGTAATTAAAGTGACGTCTTTATTGTATGTTATATTATTGGTACAAATTTTTTAGTTTAATAACTATGTTTTCAACACTAATTAGTTTAATAGTTGTAAACCATCATTCCTTCTCATGCGGACTTGGGACCAGCTACAATGGAATTATTACTGATATTACAATGTTTTTATCAAATTCTGCACTTAATTGTATAATATTTAAAAAAAAATAATGAGTTAAAAATATTTTAATAAAACATACAAACTTTAAAAATACTTACATTAAAAATCATTTTAAAATACACAGTTCAATATGTGTATACTACACGCAGTACACTTTTGTAAATAAACCTTATTTTTCATAACGTGTCAAACAATTTTTATACATGACTAAAGTTCTACATATTAGTTTTATTACTGTTATTATTTTATGTTAGTGAAATCTTAATAAACGGTGTTACTAACTTGAAATTAATTGATTTACTTCATTTTCTAATTATATTTTAAATATTGTAAAAATATTAATAATAATTTTTAAATTTCTGCAGTTTTGTTCTTGTAATAATAGAATTATCATTTAGTCTACTGGTTGGTAATCCGCATATTGAAAAATGTATAAAATTTATTTTAGTCTTATAAATGCATATTTATTTTAAAAGTTTATTTAGAAACAGGAATGTTTTGAAAAAAGTGAAGTTATATTTATTACATATGTTATTTGTTTAGTTATTTTTAATTAAACTTTCATTTCGGCTCAGTAACTGTAAATGTATTTAAAAATTATTTTATTGTTAAGTTAGAAAGAAAATGGTAATTGATTATTACAATAAAGTCTAAATTTTAAAATACAAAACGTTTTGGTTTGCTTTGTGTGCACAATAAATTATTTTAAATTTTATTTATAAAAATGTTTTTAAAACAAATTATTTTATTATAAATTAGTGTTATGTGGCACATTGTCTTTATTATTTTAGAATGTTGTAAAATTGAATGAAGTACTTAGTATAGTACTAAGTATGCCAATATTTTTAATACATTATTTTAGTTTAGTTTACATTGTTATACTTTCGAGCAACTAATAATTAATACTAACTAGTATTTTTTTTATATTAAAAAATTGCATAATTTAATTTTAAATGTGTTTTTATTTGTATAACGCACCGAATTCTTGATTATGATAACCATGACATTTATACAATTTCTCCGGCACGATACAAAATTTAATATAGTTGTAATTTTTTAAATTATTTTAAAATATAATGCAAATCACATACGTAATTAATTTATTTAACTAATAAAATTGATTATGTAGCGCAAATTTAAATTCCACAACATTAGATAAGGAAGCGGAGGGATATCTAATTTAAATCTTTAGAGGATATTATAAAGAACTCTTAATATTTCCTTAAATATTTAAAATGTGTATATATAATTATCTTTATATATATGTACATTTTTTATGTAATGCATTCTTTTAATATAATTTTTATATCAGTCTTTTCTTTTGATAGCTGTAGAAATTGTTTTATTCCATTTTTTGGTTTATTATTAGTCGTAACATAATTGAAGAGTATTTCGGTTACAAAATCTAATCATTTATACAAAATCGTTTTTGACAAGAAACCGTTTAAATCCTGTTTTATATATATATATATATATATATATAAATTTATAAAAACATGGAAGGGATACTGGGAAATTTAAGATAGGAATTATCGTGCTGTAAATTTTTAATAATAAATGCTATATTGCTTTTTATAGATTCCGGTCAAAATACGGAGAATAATAAAAGCGGATTTTCATCTATTTACGGTTTGTTTGGTCGAACGTTGCTCGATTTTTGTGGTACAAACGAAGACGAACTTACTTTTGTATCGGGTTGCATTATTCGCATTCGGGGTCGTGCTCCAATGATATCGAATCAAAATAATGGAGATTGTAAGGCTTTGAAGTTTGCTTATTTTGTATTTATATGTACAATACAATATTTCATTTGCTGATTACACATTATTGTGTATCTTGTCTAAAATGTTTCAATACTGTTGTATTTTCATCAAGCATCCACTGTTAATAGTTGGTCAAGTGTTGATGATGGTTGGTGGGAAGGAGATTTACTTATCCAACAGCCCTTGCCCAATTCTTCTGATAAATTAACATTTACTTACAAGCGTGGAGTGTTTCCGTCCATGTTTATTCAAATTTTGGACAAATTTGAAAGTGTGAAATGGTCTAATTTGTGGCACACAATTAAAACTCCATCAGATTCTAGCGAAAAATTCCAATTATTTGGTAATAATGAATTTTATTTTTACAATTTTATGAACTGCATTTCTTTACTTGTTTTTTTAACATTTTACGATTATAAGTCTTTCCATTGAGTGCTTTATAACTATGTTAACATTTTAAAGTTAATGTTTATTATTACTACTATTGTTATTATTATCACTATTAATATTAAGATTATTATTAATAATGATTATAATTATAATTATAATTTAAATACTATAATGTAACTACATTGAATGCTTAATGTTTTTACAGCAATAGCATAAACAAAGCGAAATGCAAAATGTTGAAAAACAAAATGTATTACCTAACCCTAACCCTAACGATAGTAGTAGATACTTGTATAGCAAATACTTGTATAAGATTAAATGTAGGGTAAACTTGTAATGATGTTCAATCAAACGATAGGTACAAAGACAACAAAAAACACGCAATCAGAAACAATGACATTAAATGAAATATGGTAAAAATACACTGTGAATGTTTTAATAAACTTAAGTAAAGTTAACATTCATTTTGTATTTTGTATAGATGTATATTTGTTTGGTTTTGCTTAATACTACTGTTTTGTTAATGTCATCGTGCATCGGGCAAGTAATGTGATTTATTACTTTTTTTAGTTGATCAGTGTTATGTAAACGTCATTCAATTATTTTGTTAATAACTTCCAAGTATGTAATGTCTACCAAGGTATATATAATAATGATGCATTTTAAAAATAAATTATAAAGTTTTTAGCAAAAATTAACCGGGAACAATTTAGGAGCATTAAAAAATAAAATAAATTATTAGTTGCATAAGTGTCATATAATTTTTCTAAATGAAAGGACAATGTACGTAGGTTGATCTAAATAATTTATTGATACAACGTCCCTTCATAGTGGCGTTATTACTATATACAGAAAGTATATATAAAGAATTAATGGAGAAGAAACTTTGAGGTTTGTATTAGTTATATAATCAAAAAGTCGATCTTTATTTTTAATGAGTATTAATAAATATTAGTTTTCTAAATCAGTAACTTGGTAAATAAATATTATATACGATTCCTTTCAATTTTATTTGTTTATGTTACGAGCCGATATAGCATTTCAATATTTAACGGAATATATTTTGTATACTATTGCTACACAATCAACAAAGAAACACAAAATTTGTTTTGTAAATTTTCAAATTTTTTAGTTTTATTTTTTATGCTTTTTAATTAAAATAAAGTGTATTCATAAAGGTAAAGTATGCTTTATTATATTAAAAACTGTTTCAAATAATTCAAGTTTTTTGCTGCAATAACTTATAAAGATCAACCTTTTTTAATCGATTGTTAAAATATTACAAAAACAAATAATTAAAATTTTATTTTGCAGTTGAGTGTTCAATGTTTAGAAACAACTGCAATCATCCAATAGCTAACGATATTTTGTTTGCAAGTCATGATACCGTAAAACATCAGGCTGCATTATCAACTAATTTGTTGGATCATTGTTGTATTCAGAAACCTCATTTGAGCAGAAATGTCAATTTAGAACAAAGTTTAGGTGACTATGTTCAATTGAATGAACAATCAAATTCCAACAAGACCTCCACATTATTAAATTCTAAACCAACCAAGCAGTTACAAGAAATTCAAACGTTGACTGCCAATTTATCAGATGAAGGAGTCTCTACAAACGATTTTGTACATACTCTGTCCAACAATGGTCGTGAATCAGATGAAAAAGTATGTTTACACAATCTACTTTTTTAATAAAAGCATAGAATTACCTCGAACAAAATATTTAGTAAAATTTTATAGTTAGAATTTTAAGTAACAATTAAACCTTTTTTTAATAAAAATCTAAATTGAGCTAAGAATTTTTTGTATCACACTAATTTATTATAAATGAAAGTTAATTGAATTATTAAATAATATTTTAAAAAATTTGGTTAAGGCAAATTTATTTTGAAATTGGTTGTTAGTTAATTTATAAAAAAAATAGTGCTGCGGTGGCACTTATTGATAGCTTCTTGAGGGTTAGATAACACCACTGGTACTAAATTCAAAATTTTTAAAATTTGGTTGTTATTACCTGAATGTTTGACAGAAACGTGTTTTTCAGCAAGTAGACATTTAGCAGAAATAAACGGGGGTCTGTACTTAGTGCTGGTAGTGACATTCAAATTGATTTTTATTTAGTTTTAATTTTAGTATAATAGATTTAATTTGCTT
Source organism: Cardicola forsteri (assembly GCA_025895645.1). Taxonomy (NCBI): domain Eukaryota; kingdom Metazoa; phylum Platyhelminthes; class Trematoda; order Strigeidida; family Aporocotylidae; genus Cardicola; species Cardicola forsteri. The sequence goes on along the minus strand of JAKXYG010001311.1, from coordinate 5,992 downwards.
TCACTAAAATTTTCAATTTCTGGTAATTGTTTATTGTAAAAGTAACAAGCAGTTAATTTGGACAAACGTATAGCTTTTTACATTGGAGTTATAATTTATTTCGAACATTCCCAACATTGGAAATGAAACAGATATAGGAATATTTCTAAGAAAGTGTTGAGACAATCCAAATTTTGATTTGAAACATACGGCAAATAGTAATGAACATCACACAACGAGACTTGAAAGAGAGAATTGCTAAACACAACAGAAAATGAAACCAAGGTAGGATGATGTAATGTTTGTAGATTGAATATTATGGGTAAATTAATTTAGGTTGTGGAAAAAGTGAAGTTTGTGGCTTGCATATTTGTCAAAACGGTGAGCTTAGATAAATTGAATCACGAGTGTTTGTTTACACATAGATAGGACAGCATATAATATTTATAATATTAGTAATACAAAATTCTAACATTTATAGTAGAAATCTAAAAAATTACTGATAAAAACAAATGTGACAGCTTGTTTTTATGAAATTAAAAAATGGCGTTTTTTTCTATTCACGTTTAGGTGTTGATTGCCGAAGTTTGAATTGAGATGACGATTAATTATTTAGCATCGATTTTTATGAAACTGACGTATAGGTTAAAATAACTTGCAATCGTTTTTTTAATGCTTGATATTGGTTTTTGAAGAGAGAATAAAACTCACATTTATTATTATTGTCATTCAATTTTAATGTAAACTATTATTTTTCGAATGTAAATTCTTTATATTTTAAACGACTCTTGTCGCATTTTGTGATATAACTTGATAATAATTATTATCATTATGTAAAATACTTTATTTCTTTTTGAAAAATAAATATAGCAAACGCATGATTTGCAATATTAATTTTTTTTAGTTTACAGCACTGGGAATTACATGCATACATTGGCGTAATTTAAAATAATTTAAAATTCTTGTTACGTTACCAATGAAGAAACAATATAAAATCGAAAGTCATTACAAATTTAGTGGTTACCCATCACCTTTGTCTAGTTATTAGGTACTGGTGATTTGAAGTGCTTGTTGTACAATATGTATCTAGGACTGAAATATACTGAGCTTTATAAACATTGAACGAGTAAGCATCCACGTTTTGGATGCATACAGAAGTACAGAAAATACTATTGGAAAAAATGTGTCTTTGGGTCGATGCTTTGTTTCCAAAATTTGCAAACTTTTTCAACGCAGCAACCAAAAAAATTGACAATTAATATTACTGGATGAATAAGTATCAGAGATAATTATAAAGGCTAAATACAGAAACTTCTTTGTGTTTAAAAGCTTATGACTCAACAGGATGTCTGCATCAGATACCTGAGACAATATAATAACAGTATTTTTGGGATTGCTATATATATATATATATATATATATATATATGTACATATACTTTTGAAATAAACTCATTATTTTAGTTAAAGGATACTAACCCTAACACAACAGAGGCCGAGTGCAGTAGTATAACTTGGTTTTCGCCATAGGTAAAGGGTGCAATTATACACTCCGGGTACTTAAACTATATCTTCTGATATACGTACACCATACGTAGCTTTTGGTCTAAGGTAGATAACCGCTGCTTTGTTAATCTTTAAGAACAATTATATTGTCACAACAATGCTGTCTATTAACCAAGAAACAATTATCTTTTTATGTTTATTATGCCTATAAAACTGTTGAAGTCAATAATTTAATATGCTGTACAAATATGAAGATAATGAAGGATGACTACACCATTAACCACAGTGAAAATATTTTAAAATAAATGGGGTGGTTACCAGTCACTTTTTTGTTGTTTTATTTTTAAAAGAGAATTATAGCTAATATGATTAATTAACAACGGCAGTTGATGGCAGAAATACCTTTTTATTAATACAAAGTTTGCAGAAAATCTGAAATAATCTTCTATTGCTCACGATTTTGGAGGCGTTTTGAAACATGTTGGTTTAACTATTATTTCCGTGATAAAGTATGTGGGAAAGTGAAAATTACGATACGTGTGATTGTTTCAGGATTTCTAACAAAAACGTGTCCAACTCAAAGCAATATTTGTTATTTTAACACCAATGGCAGAATATAATGAAATTAGAGGTTATCTTGAATTCGGCAGTTACCGCTCTTTTCAATCACTTGATACACAGGATGCTTCATGTTTTCTGAATCGGTAAGGGTGAAGGTTTCAGCCGTAAACAGAAGTACTGTAAGAACCACTAAAACAAAAATGTTCATCTTGGTGTTTCAATAAATGTTTTTGTCTCTGAAGTAAGCATGCAACCTTTTTAAAAAGCGTGCAAGCCAATTCAACAATTTACTTGATTAAATGAACTGCTATTTGAAGTGATTAAAAAATCAGACGTAAATTTGTGACGTTAGGAAGCACATTACTCAACAAGAAACTTACATCATGATAGCTAATTTTTAAAAATAACATATAGGCTTTTGTCATTATACATGCGCAAAGTGATTATGATTTTAAGAGGAAATTGTTGATAACTTTGGATAACAAATCGACACTTACCAGTATTGTACAGATTTAAAATCAAAGTTCTAAGCAAAATTTATTTTAGTATTTGTTTATTAATTGAGTGGTTTAGGGGTCTTTTAATATTTGATTCTTGTCGACTTTTGAGTGGCAAATATTAAAGATTTAATAAAATTTATTAATTTATTGTGTTTCATAACAGTCACCTTTTCAATATTTCTATATTTGTGTAGCACTTTAAACGGTTGATTTCTACGACTTAATAACCATAACAAACGTAGAAAAATAACAAAGTATTTTGGTTTATAAATGACATCCTAATAACGGAGCCACCATTCGCAAAAATTGACGAGGCTGCCTGATTTTTGTCAGGGTTATCTTTCTTCGCCCAAGGGCCTCAACGTGATTTAATCAATGGCTTAGCTACCTTAAACTCATAATTATAAAAAACTGAATTTAATGTTAAACGACTACATTGGCTAAAATTCAAAAACAGAATAACATTACTGAATTACTATTTAAAAAATATAATTCGACATTATAAGATAATCGTATATTTGACAAAAATGCTAATCATAAGCTGAAATTAAAAAAATTCTATTTTATTGTATAAAGATGAGCATAAATTTGATTTAAACCAAACTTTGTTAGTTTTAGTTCCACGGGTTCAGAATAATTGACATCTACGTTAGTACTCAAACAGCGAATATCAGGTTCTGTATATGTCACCCAAGGGAACTCTTTATTAGATGACACATAAGAAAATCGAGATCAAAAGCTTTTTAAAAGTCGTAATATTTGTTCAACAGTTGTTTGCTAGCTTCGACCAAACCTGCTTCAGTTTTACTAATAATAACTAAAACACCAATAAATATACTTGCTTTTTTCTCTGAAACTAGAGCTTCAATGACTACAGATGCTGTACTATTGAGGAAAACCAGTAAAATCGGGCATTTTTACTTTTATTTTTTATGTTTATTACTTTGAATATTTTACAAGAAATATCTTTCAGCAGTAGATATTTTAGCGAAGCCGAACGTGGGCCCGTAATTTAGTGAGTCGGTTGTAGGATTCGAACATATGCCCACCAAGGTCCAAATCGAGCGCGCAGTACTCTTAGACGACTCCGGTTCAGTACACAACCAATTTTTTAGGAATTTAAACGCATTTTCACAATTTTGACTCAATTTGAACTTGTTTTCTTTTTTTCTCAAATTGTGTAATAAGCCAACGATGCTTGCAAAATTTTTGACAAACCGTGTATAGTAGGATGCCAATCCCAAAAATGGCACAAACATTTCTTACGGTTTTGATGATGAGCCTTTATTATTTTGTTTTATCAAGGTCACTGGTTATCCCATCAGCTGACATCATGTGGCCCGGATAATATACTTGGGGTTTAAAAAAATATTCGATTAATTGCATACCGAATGTTTTTATGCAACAAAATTCATCTCACAATTTATATCTTCTATTATTTTTGTTTGGAATTATAAAGGGAACCCAATACTTTAAATTTCTAAAACGAAGACTCCCTAAGTCAGTTATCCAAGTACTGGATAAAATAATTGCTTTGAGATGTAAAATTGTTACCGAAAAGTGTTTGATAAGCATGTACCAACAGTTCTTAATAGTAGACACTTTTCCAAGAGAATTTACTAAATGCTTGAAACTAAACCAGCTTGCCGTTACAAATCGAAATCTTAGAAAACTAACATTATCCCACATCGAATCCTCTTCAATGGCAATGGAACAATACAAAAACACTCATTCAAAAATGCTGCATATCATCAGTCAATTATCTACTGTATGTCAAATCAAGTTCATTCAATTTTCAAATTATATTACAAACAAAACCCACTGAGAAACTGTTATCAAGCAAATTATTACAATCTGATTTTGACGCTGAATGCAATAGCATAAACACAATCACCAATTTATCAAATTTAACATTGAGCAATGAACAATCACACGGTTTATCATTCGGGATGAATTTCAAAATTAAATCAACTTTAACGTCGTTAAAGCTGAATTTGAAAATTTATACAATTAAGTATAAAATAATAATACAACAAATTCCGATCAGGACAACTGGTTCAAAACTAAACTTGTTGATTTGGCTCATCATTATAATATATCAAAATCATCACAACGGTGTCCCTTACAACAAAAACACATTCATGCGTTAAAAGAACTGAGATAAAACAAGGACGTCATTATTCTTAGACCAGACAAAGGTTCCGGCACAGTCATTATGAACAAGAATGAATATATCCCAAAAACAAATAATATTCTTAACGATGTTTTTGAATTCAAGCCCACATTCACCAAGGACAACATTAATTTAATTGAAAAGCAAATAAATTATAAACCCCAAATTCTCAAGTTACACAATTTTATCAATGAGTCGGAATGTCAACAGTTAAAAACAATTGGTAACCTTACCCCTGAACATTATGGACTACCAAAAACACAAAGATAATGTGCCCATTAGACCAATTTTATCAATGGTCAATTCGCCATATTATAAATTAGCCAAATGACTTAAGCAAATAATCGATCCTGTGTCTAAACATATGAATGTAAATAATCTGAAAGACACATTTGAATTTATTGATCACGTTGAGACATTAAATGTTTGAACAAAATAATGGCCTCAATCGACATTGAGTCACTATTGCCAAATGCACTTTTAGAAGAAACTGTGACATATTTAAGCGGCTATATAATGTCAAATGAAATCAATACCAAATTCCGGTTGAATATCTGCAAGAACTGATTCTACTTTGTACAAAAAATATTAGATTCAATTTCTGTGGCAAATCATATATTCAAACGGATGGGGTAGCCATGGGAAGTCTGTTAGGACCAACATTGGCAAATATCTTTCTATCAATAATTGAAGATTTAGTAAAAAGAGCAATCAAAAATATAGTTGTATACAAACGGTACGTTGATGACATATTTACTGTTGCTCACAATAAACAAGACATTTATCAATTACTGCAACTCTTCAACAACATTCATCCCGATATCAAAATCAAATGGGAGCTTAAAGAAAATGATACAATCAATTTTTTGGACGTAACTCCGTCTAGTTTGGAACAGAAATGATTTAATCTAGCCAGTCCAAAGTCTGGATAAAAGAAGAGGGTTTGAACGCAAGGTTAGCAACCTGGCCTCTGTAAAAAGTTTATACTGCTACGGTAGCAATCAAGAAGACGCCATTTCGGCAAACAACGGCAAAGAAGTGATCGCACGTATTTGAATGACAGAGTTACACAGATGATAAGGTTGAGTAAAAGCCGAAAGGAAGCACAATCTTCGATTTGCAGAAACTTTAATGCCAACAAGACTTTGTTGTTGTTGTTTTACTGTAATTGTTGTCTTATTGCCCCATGCTTATTTTTAAAACAAAAGGGTTATGTATAATATAATATAATATATTAACACTGATACGAAGAAATGACGGGTCTATTCAATGTA
>JAKXYG010000522.1:130000-146988 GCA_025895645.1 Cardicola forsteri | reverse complement strand
TTATTAGTCTACATGCCTAGAGGCACCTAGTCCAGGATGCACCACGTGGAGGACGAACAGTCAGGAATATCACCATTATTGGAAATAGAGACTTTATAAGCATTACTCAAATCCTCAGGATCATTAGCATCCCACACAAGCATAACAAACGTAGAAATATGACAATGTTTCTTTGCAACTTCTCCACTGCTTGCAAAGATTGACGAAATTGCCCGATTTTTTATCAGGATTATGTCCCATAGCCCTTCGGCTGCATACAGTATTCACATGCGTTAGGTACCTTGTCTATATGCTTGCATCCATCCCTTTAAATACAAGTCCAGTTATATCACTGTGTCATGAAGTACACTTAATCAAAGATGCGCAAATTAGGAAGAATTGAAACATGATTCAAATCCACACATTAACATTGCACAGCCGTTAAACATTGAGTAATTATTCTGTTCAGCCATGGTTTCTTGTACAAATACATTTGAGCATTATGTTTGTTATCCTTCTTTATGTGTGTGTTCCCACTTGTTACATGCACGGCAAGGGGTTGATACAGCGATACAGCGCCCGATTTGGATATGAGCGGAAATGGGGTTGAAATCCCACCATCCGTAGTAAAAAAAACTAATAGATGCAATTTTTCAAATATCCAACCAAGCATTTTTTGAGGTCAAATCATGGAAATAGATTGTCAGATGACAGATATCATTATTATTATTATTATTATTATTATTATTATTATTATTATTATTATTATTATTATTATTATTATTATCATTAATCAAATTGAATTAATGATAAATTGCAACGCGTTTTTTTGCCAACAACATAATATTATAAACCATATTTTATCACTAACCATCGGTATACAGTTTACAAATGTTTGAATTCGAACAGCATAACTGGCACAAATCGTTTGAAGTTTCTAATTAATTAATTATTTATTTAGATTAGGTTGATAGCAAACATGTTTTGGCAATAACTGAATAAAAAGAATTCTCAAAAGTTGTATTACTTATAATTAATTTAACACCATTTCAGGTCATCTCACGTAAACTGTGTGTGTGTGTGTATGTCTAGGAACGTATGTTATGTAATGATTAGTCAGATAAATAAGGCTTATCAGTGAAATGTCAAAATAGTAAAGTTTTACAATATTTGTTTCGCAAAAAAGTGTGCGGTTTATACGACTGACAAAATGCAATGATTAATGATTTGTATGTTTAGCGATGCTAGGAAATGGTTTTGTTAACCCAATGACACATTCAACACGTCTACTTCTTTTTGCTATAAAAAAAGATAAACAAGCTACTGCGTAAAGTAATTTATCATTTTTTTCCAATAAGTAATAATTTAAACGTATGCAATTGATTTGGGGGGTTGTTAATGGTTGAAAGATTTTTGTCCTAAAGCCGAGAGATGGAAGATCGAACCCATCACTAGATTACCTCGGTTTTTTATGTGTTTTTTTTGTAAATAAAATATATATGTTGATGTAAAGTCAACATCAATATGTGGCTATAGTATACTGGTACATTTTACTAGTTCCAAGGTAGAAATTAACTTTTTACGATGCTTTTAAAGACAAATAGAAAGTTTTTTTAAGGGATTATTTGTTTTTTTTAAATTGTCAGATTCACTTGAATAATAAATCTACTAGTTTTCTAAGTCAACCAGAAGCACTGTACAGCTGTTTCACATCCTTACATTTGAAATCATCAGTAGCGCATACCTTTCAAGGTTTAAGGCGCTGACCTGACACGTGTGTGTGTGTGTGTAAAACTTGAAAGGTACGCGCTGCTGATGATTCCGAATAAGGATGTGGAATAGCTGTACAGTGTTCCTGGTTGGCTTAAAAATTTAGTGGATTTATTATTCAAGTAAATCTAACAATTCTAAAGATTAAACAGAAGGTATTGGTTTAGTCTAATTCAGTTCAAGTTCTTTTTCCCCTCCTCTCCCATGGCTCTTTTCTGTTATTTTTTCTAAAAAACACAGCTACTATATATTCACTGGCGGTACAATACTCGACCCGAACCTAAGTTGGTATGGTTTCGATCTTCACCATCGGCCCACCAAATGCGGGCCCACGTTTGGCTTCGCTATAATAAGTCCGCTGCTGGAAAATGTTTCCTATAATATATTCAAAGTAGTAAAAAAATTTAAAATATAAAATATACATAATCTTGAGACCAGCGAAAGCGTAGTAAAATAGGCAATAAAGCACTTCTACTAAAAGACCATATTGAGAAAAAGTTGATAAAATTGAGGTATATGCGTCCAAAAATCTTGTTTATAACAATGTTATCGTATATATATTTTTAAAATATGAATTAACTGACATTTGTAAATACAAAACTAACATTGTACAATATAGATTAATGTTTTCTTATAATTATATCATTTGTCTATCATTAATTTCCTGAAATAATTATATTATTTTACATTATTGACCGCATTTAATTTAATTCGAGTTACGTTTAAACTAAGTTTGTTTAATAGGCATTGTTTCATCTTAGTACAAAAACAATTTATTTGATTGTTGATGCTTATTAGTTCACTATTTGTACAGCACAAAAAACAATTAATTCCGATAACTTGACAAGCGTGACTAATATAGGAAAATAACGACGTTTCTTGGCTGGTAGACGGCATCCTTGTGACGGCGCAACTGTTAACAGAACTGTCTGATTTTTTGTCACAGATATTTCCTTTAGTTTAACGACTGCATATGGTATACGTATACCTTAAGATACCTTTTAAGTACTCTAGGTGTATGCTTGCAAGCATGTGCAGGTATGCCACTGGGTACTGAATAATCTTGTTTTCTAAAAGCCAGATATTTGTAAGTCACTTAACATTTATTGGCCATGTATCTCTAGCACAGTAAAAGAAAGAAGATTAAAATGGATTGGCCATGTTTTACGTAGATCGCCCACTCATCCAGCCAGAATAGCTATGGAAGCCCATCCATTAGTCGGATGGAAAAGAAGGCCAGGCGGTCAAAGGAAAATTTGGACGGACATTGTAGCACGCAAATTCAGTCCTTTTATTTATGCTAAGTCTCCTCGTCCAAATGAATTACTTAAGTGGGGGCATCCGTTTGTTTACCCCTATGCAGTCAACAGAGATCATTGGAAGGGTTTAACTCGGGATGTAATTAAAATTTAATGTCAGCACACCTCAAGTGTCGTTCTTTAAGTATACATTACAAAAGTTGACGTTTCTGCAGACGTTTTGGTATTTGAACTACCCTGGGTGATAATAACCAGTGGGGGGTGTTTATCCCCGATGATGATTATTATTATTATGTTTTCTAAAAGCGACTTTTTATTCCAATGAATCACTTTTTTCATTATTTACATGCAACAATATTACAAGAATAATTAATACAAATTTTAAAAATCTACTAAACTTTTATTTATATAAACGTTTTTTATACCAAACTTTAGAAAAGTAATACTTATAAAGCATGTAACCAAAATAGCAATACTATGAATCTATTTAATAAATAAAACCTACCTTATTACTTCACGGCTTCGTTAAAATGTCCACTGCTTAAAGATGTTTTCCGTAAAGTATTCAAAGTACTACAATTATTATTATTATTATTATTATTATTATTACAAAACCTTTTTGCTTTTAAAAAAAATAAGACACACAATTACAGCAAAAAATAACAACAACAACAAAGTTTCGCAATTGAAAAAGAACATGAGACAACAAAATGTTTCCATGTATTTGAAAATTCGACCAAACGTTTTTCTTGATCCGATGAAACATTCATTTCAACTAGATCTTCCCGAATAGTTTTTAGCCAAGTTTTTTGCGGTCTACCAACCTTTCTTTTGCCATTTACAATTGTTCATTTTAAAACCGTTCTTGCTGGTTTTTTGGGCGGTAAACGTAGAATTTGACCAAATAATTTTCTTCGTCTAATTGTAATGATCTCAGCATTCGAAATGTAATCGTGCCAGGTAATCTTTAAAATACTTCTAAGACACCGGCGATGAAAAACATCTACCATCTTATCAATCTTGTCCGTTCACTTCCACGTTCCACTCCCATATTGTTTCTGTAGCAATATAAATAGTATACAGTTGGTTCAGATATTAAACTTATGCATTTATTTGAGTGGAGAGATTATCTATTATTGTAAATAATATGTACTAAAATCAGATGTATATTGCAGGGTTTTCATGAGTGATATATTATAATTGTCAGATTTACTGAATAACATTGCTTATCCACATTTTATCACTTTTGTAAGTAATTACAAGTTTAAATAATATTAATTATATGCTTCTAATTTATTATTTTGTTTTAACTCAATAAAAATTAAAAACTTGTCTTATCTAAGTTAGACATTTTTACATATTCTAAAAATGTTTTTTTTAATTGTATTTGTAATAAATCACCTATAAACACGTAATTAAAATATTTTAAATATAAAACTTTTTTTTTATATTGTAAATAATCAAATAAATGTTTTTTTTTCCTAAAAAAAAGAAACGAAGCATTGCCCTGTTTTAAATTATACGTTTTTATTGAATTAAGTTCAATTAAATAGATTAGACAATGGCTGATTTTACAGTGTATATATATATATGCAATTAAGTTTTTACTTTAAATTCTCTAAGGTATTTTCGAAAACACACCTAAATTATTTACTGCTAGAACGAGTGTTGTTGTACAACTCCTAAGCTAATTAGTGTTGAAAACGTAGTTATTAAACTAAAACATTTGTAGCAATCACATAACATACAATAAAGACGTCACTTTAATTATAAAACGTACAATATTATGTGATAATTAAAATGCAAGTATAATTTTATAGATATATATATATATATATATTGTAACTAATAAAAAAATTACATAAAACATTAACTGGCTCATAATCTACGATTGAGTAAAATTACCAACATAAAATATAACTATGGTAACATTTGAGTATAAACATACTTTAAAAATTGTTTATTTAATATTGAAATATCGAAAAATAATTAATTAATTATTTTTTTAATATAAATTAATTTTTTAAATTTAAATTTTAACTTTTCTTATGAGGTAATAACAATGTAAAGTTTGTGGTTATAGAAACGTAAACTTAAGGTATTGAAATATTTTTTTGAATAATGATTTTGAGCATATTAATTAAAAATTTATTAATTATTATTTAAAAAGTGTAAATTGCGTTTAGTTATTCCATTTATATAAGCGTTATTATTAAAATGTTTTTTTTTGACCAACTCGGTATTTTTAAATAAATATTTCTAAGTAAATATAAATCAAATATTAAATACTTAGCATTATTTTAAATTCGTAATAATTATTTTTATAGAAAAACATTAAAAGATAACAAATTAATATAGATTTTTTATTTTTTGAATTTTCAACACTAATTTATTCACTAATTGTACAAATTCTCAATTTCTGAAAAGCACTGATACACGATACGAACATAATTATGAGGGCAATTAAAAACTTATATTATTTTCAAGGAGTATGCATGCATGCGTACGTCTATATACAATGATTTATAATCTATATTATTAAATAAAAAAGTAAATACAATCCATTTTTGAACTCCTCACTTAGTTAAATTGCAAAATTAGTCATAAAAGTTTTATTGAAACACGAAAACGCATAATAATTGTCGTTGATTGATATGAAGATACCTATAGAAATAATAATGCCGATAATTTTAGTACAATTATTTCAGGAAATAGTAATTAAGTACCAATTTGCCAAAGTTATCCATACTTCAATCAAAACACGGAACAATGGGGGTTTTTGTTATTTTCATGTGAATTTGGTAAACAAACAATAACTTTTTCATAACTACATTTATTTTGACGCAAAAACAGGAAATACGTTTGATTTTTTTTTCCCTATAATTTCAAATCGACATTCAAAATGAATAGGGAATTTTGAAAAAGAAATTATTTTTTTACTTAATATTTTGTGTTTTTCAATAAAAGGAATATGTTTTGGGCACAACAATAACAAAAATAATAGATAATATTCATGTGAAATTGACAAACAACAATAACTACAAAACGAATCATTTTGCGTTTTGTTTGTGAAATTGAATGTGTGTGTGTGTGTGTGTGTATAGCTTGACGTTTGACAAGAATAACGCTAGCGCCCTCCCCCACAAACAAACATTTATGTACATCATGCCTTGAAGCATTTGATTTGAAAATAACGAGTGTGTTAGCTGTCGGCTACTATGTTTGATATTTTTATTTTGCCCACTGTCTTGTTCAAGTTTCAATTGCCATGCGCCCGTTTCAATCAAACCTTATCATGATATTCATTTTGTGGTTATTTTTTATAATTTAAAATGGGCCTTTTTAATTAGGCGTGCGTCTAAACACAATCATATTATTGCATTTGAATGTTCAAAAAACATGCAGGTTGATGGTTTTCATTGTACCAGACAAAGCGTTTGTATACTAGCAACAACAATGTATATAAGTTGAAATTTCAATTTCTTAGAATAATGGAGCTTTGTAAATAAAAACATGAAAAGAAAACGGATAACAAATGATGAACACACTATAAGTAAAAAATATTTTAACAACTAACTGAAAGTTCAAACTAGTTTGGATGAGGAATGATTCAATTTAGCCAGTCCCAAGCATGCATAAAGGTGGTTTCTACAGGTATTTAGACTAACAACAGCATAGACCGACTACACAGCGGTATAACTAGACTTCTACGAAACTCTAGCTTAATGAAGAAGTGCAAACATACACCCAAAATGTTTGAAAGATAGTTTTTGAAGATTGTGGATCCGTAAACCAATATTGAGTCTCAATGTTTTCCACAAAAAATTGTCTCACCAATTCCTGTTAACACTGATCTCATCGCAAAATCTTTATTTATCTCCCCCAAAGTTCAATTCGTATTTAGAAATTTATTTTTATAGGAATCCAGAATAGAACGAATGAAGAGATAGCTCTGTTATCAATTTTTGTTGCTGCTGACATTACATTCTAACTGTCTTAATGTTTTATCTGGATCAAGGGTACAATGTAGCAAATATTGGTTTAAAGTGCAATTTTTAATAAGGTCACAAATAAAAACAACTTTGCCCCCATGAGTGTAACGCATTTTAATAAGACAAAACTTGTGTTGTTGAAAAAAATTATTATCATTTACTAACTAATACTATATTGTATACATTATTGTAACTCCGCCTAGTTTGGATTAGAAATGCTTCAATTTAGCCAGTCCCAAGCCTGGATAAAGGAGCAGGGTTTGAGCGTGCAAGGTTAGCAACCTAGCCTCGTAAAAAATTTATACTGTACCGAAAACAATACAAGAGGATGCCATTCCGGTAAACAACGGCAATAAAGTGATCGCACATATCTGGATGACAGAGTTACATAGATGACAGGGTTGAGTGAAAGCCGAAAAAAAGCTCAATCTTCGATTTGCAGAATCTTCAATACCAACGAGACTTTGTTGTTTCGGTTTTGCTGTAATTATTTTCTTATTGCCCCATGCTTATTTTTAAAGTAAAAGGGTTTTGCATAATAATAATATAATAATATAACTAGAAGTCAAATCCATGCCTACCTTTGTAATCCTGGTACATTCTTAATTAAGTACTTTGATAGAAGTACCTTTCAGCATAACTGTAATGTATTAAACTATTTTAAAAGTTGTATTATTTGAACTTCTAAAACTATTTGTTCATTTTTTAAATTTTTTGTTTAAAGTAAGAGAAAATTAACTCAAGTTAACCTCATTTTTATTGTAATTCTTTACACATTTAAGACATGAAAAGCATTAATTGCATTTGATAATTATTTTAAACTCAATACATACAGGATTTATTTATCTTAAAATTAACTATAAGTTGATTTATTTCAAGCAGTGACCTCAAATAACCCTTGAATGATAAAGTATATGTATGTTGTACAGTTATCTCATTTATATTTTAATTAAAAATTATAGTAACAAGACAAGAAAATGGTTATCATTATTATTATTATTATTATTATTATTATTATTATTATTATTATTATTATTATTATTATTATTATTATTATTATTATTATTATTATTATTATTATTGTGTTTAAAAATGTGAATACATTTTTCAATGTATCTTAGCCCAATGTAGATCATGAAATACATCTGCGTGTGTGTGTGCTTATATGTCCTTCTTCTATTCAAACCATGTTGTGCCCTATTTAACTGAATAAATTATCAATTAATTAAAAATTTTAAACTAACGAGATCAGGTCCTGTTGAAATCGATGTTTATAGAACAATATGTTAAGGACACAAAGCTTCGAACATTTGCATACACTATATGCAATGTTAATTAATTAATTAATGCAACAAGAATTATTCATTTGAAAAAGAAAAACTCAACATTAATGAGTGTCATCATGATGTTAAAGTAATTTAAACATTCATTAGGCACAACATGTAGGTAAGTATTTTTGAAAATAGAGCAAGTGACCACTAAGTACCGTGTATTAGTTGATACTGAATATATTTGTATTGAAAAAAGGAATCAATAGTAGTAGTAGCAATAATAATAATAATAAATACTGCAGCTAATAATAATAATATTAATAATAATGATGCGATTAATAATAATAATATTACTATTAACATCAATAGCAATAATGTTATTAAAAATAACAATATTAATAATAATAATAGCTACCAATGCTACTACTACTACTATTACTAATAATAATAACTGCTAATATTATTATTAATAATAATATAAATAATAATAACAACAACAATTACTACTACTAATAATAATAATAACAATAATAGTAACATCTACTACTACTACTTATTATATTATATTACACAAAACCCTTTTGCTTTAAAAATAAGCATGGGCCAGTAAGAAAACAATTACAGCAAAACAACAACAATAATAATAACAAAATCTTGTTGGCATTGAAGATTCTTTTGGCTTTCACTCAACCCTGTCATTTGTGTAACTCTGTCATCCAGATACGTGAGATCATTTCTTTACCGTTGTTTGCTAGAATGGCATCCTCTTGTATTGTTTCCGGTAGCAGTATACATTTTTTACAGAGGCCAGGTTGCTAACCTTGCACGCTCAAACCCTCCTCCTTTATCCATGCTTGGGACTGGCTTAATTTTCTAATCGAAACTAGGCGGAGTTCTACTACTACTACTACTACTACTACTACTAATAATAATAATAATAATAATAATAGTAATATTGATGTTAATATTATTATTAATAATAAAGATAATAATATTAATAGTAATAATAATAATAATAATAATATTATAAACAAGTTTATTATTATTATTATTATTATTATTATTAACAATATTAATACTGTAAATGCTTTACAAGTAATATTTTCTAATGAAAGAACATTTTTAAACGTAAACCGCATTTAGTACGGGTTTTGTCACCTGAACTTATGTCAACTATCCAATGTTGGGTCCAGCTCTATGCCATTATATATATTTGTATATTGACTAAACATTTTCCTGCTAATCACAAATTACTCCAAAACAAATCTACTTAAAATATATTTAATTTAAATCTTTTTTAATTACACACTGGTAATCTACTTGTTTCATTTATTTAAAAAGGGGGGTTTCTCTTTATATATATAAAGACCGAAATTATTGCATAATTAATCTATATTAAAATTAACAATTATTTATTGTATTTATTGAACAATTAATTTTCAACAAGTTTGTCGAACCAGTTTTTACAAACTAAATTTAATAAATTTCCCCCTAAATAAAAAAAATGGATACAACATTCTTCAGTTAATTATCGTAATTTTATTCTAATTTTTGTAACTTTATTATTTTCTAAAGCCAAATTACTTTTCAAGTTTTATTTTTACCTATATTTTATTTATTTGTATAATTTGTTTTAAAAATGTTATTCAATACATTTGTTTTTTGACTACTTGTGAATGTTTTAAGACGAGAAATGCGCATCTTTCAGCAGTGGGGACATTTTAGCGAAGCCGAACGTGGACCCGCATTTTAATGCCGAATGTCCACCGATGTCCAAATCGAGCGCTGTATCGTTAGACCACCCCCAACACGTACAAATATTACTAACATATTACTTAAGTTTGGGAGTTTTTTTCTATAAAGAACTGTAAATAAAAAATAACACGTAAGACGGTTAGATACAAATTATTCGAGGCAACAGTACTCATGGTACTCAAATTGATAACCTTGCTGAATTTGTCCGAGATACGCCTTGAAGCCAGGTCGGATTTAACCAATTATTTTGGTTGGTGACGTGATCACCTCTTTACTATTTTCCACATTTGTACGGCATATAAAACAATCAATTTCGATGGTTTGATATGTGTAACAAACGTAGAAGAATAACAAAGTTTCTTGGCTGGTAAACGGCATCCTTGTGACGTCGCCATTGTTTGCAAAGATTGATGAGGCCGCCAAACAGTCATATATAGTATAAGTATACCTTAAGATACCTTTTAAGTATAACAAAAGCCCAGTTATACCTTTGTGTACTTGATCCCTGGTGTTATTAGTTTAGATGCCTGGTGGCACCTAGTCTAGGATGCTCCACGTGGAAGAAAAACAGTCAGAAGCATCACCATCATTAGAAATTTATAATTTATAAGCATTACTCAAATTAGCTTGCCAGGATTAAACCACTCAATCGCATTTCACTGTAGCATTTATTTGATGTAGCAAACATTGTAGTAATAAAACCAAATGGTTTGATTTGTTTTAATTCAACTTGTGCAATTGTTTTGATTTCAATCGTGTTTTTATTAATTAAAAATTATTTATTAATTCAACACAAACTGCGTTATTTTCATTACCTGCAATTTTGACTTATCTACCTACTACTAATGTACTAAAGCTCTTTAATCTAATTAGTCTACTTTTGACATTTTACATAGCTATGCATTATTTTCACACAGCAAAAAGCATTAAGGATTATATATATATATATATATATATATATATATATATATATATATATATATATATATATATATATATATATAAACATGCGTTTTCAGATTGTAAGAAAGTGGCTTTGTACGTTTATGTGCCAAGTTAATTAGGCGGAATACATCAAGCACTTGAACAAAGCTACGCCACGGCACTTTTTTGGGGTTGATTAGTTAAAGGTATTGTCAAGGCAAACGAAATAACAGCCAAAAACAGCCTACACAGTTGAATTCAAACTTTTAAGTAGCAGGCTTTGGAGTTTACTATAAAGCGTTCGACTCTTGAGAACAATGCATCTATTTCATTATTTACGCATTTGTGAAACACGGCCAATGGTAGATATAGGCAATATAAAAAATGCGCTTAAAATTGATTATTTTTCCTATTAAAATCAAATTAATTTTAAGCATAAAAACATAAATTAAAAATTTAAGGATTAATAAATTATAAGAAATGCAATTAATTTTGAAACATTGAAAATATACGTTTGTTGAGAGTAATTTAAGCCAAATGTTTTAAAAAAATTAGAATCTGTGGTACGAAAATTGAAGTATAGTCTGCAAAATCAACTATATATAGATATCAAGAATTATAATTAAATGGTTGTTAGGACCGCTTAGAAAGTTGGATCTTTTACTGTATGACAGCTACAAAAATGATAATAGGAGTAGGCGCTTTCCATTGACTTGTGTTTTCCTTTATACACCATAATGTGAGGAGTTGAGTAATGCTTACAAAGTCTCAATTTCCAATGATGGTGATATTCCTGACTGTTTGTCTTTCATGTGGTACATCCTAGATTAGGTGCCAACAAACATCTGAACTAATAACAGCAGGGAACAAGTGCACAGCGGTATAACTGAGCTTCCACTACAGTGGGTGAGTGCGAGCATAAACCCATGATACGTAAAAGGCATTTTAATGTATACGTATACCATATGTAGCCGTTGGGCTAAGGGAGATAACCTTGATAAAAAATCAGGCAACCTCGTCAATCTTCGCGAACAGTAATGACATCACAAAGAACATCCTTATTCTTCTATGCTTATCAAAATGAATGAATAATTGAAATGCATCTTTGCAAACGTTTTTACTTGTGGTGAGCAATAATTTTTGATGTACAAAAGTGCTGTTTCCAATCCTACGTTGTAACCCACCCAATTTCGAACTATGATGCGGCTAATGCAAACATTCCTTTCATGTCTTCTACATTAAAGCTCATTTCGCTTTGTTTTAAAAAGCGCTTTAAAAAGTTGATGTAACAGATTATTGTGGTTGATGATTAAAAAACTATTGCTATTGCATCGAATATCAAGTGTCAACTATTTATACATTAAATTTTTCATTTAATTCTAATGTTTTGTACAATGAATAGTTGGCTAAAACGATACATTAACCAGCTAACAACACACAAACAACATATTACTAATTTGAAAAGGTTAAACAATTTTATTTGTTGACGTAATAAATGGAAAAAATGGACGAACAAAAATTCGATTTTTAAATTGAATTGTTTCAATTTACGTCTAATATTTAATAGTAAATTAGGAAAGTGTTAAATTTCATATATATATATATATATATATATGAAATCAGTAAAAAACACTGGTGTAATTCAAAATATTGTAAAGGTTATATTCCCATGTTTTAAAATACTTTTATCAAAAATTATTGAATTGCACTTAAACAAAGTTACATCAAAGTATTGATAAATAAAATTCCGTAAAGTGTACATTCTATTTAGTTGTATCAATACTATTACAATTTGGAAAAAAACATTGACATATTCAAGTTCGAAAAAAGTACTTTGACAGGAAATTTTTAGAAACTGTGCAAATTGAAAATGTTATACGACACAAATGAAAACCAAATTCACAACATATACAACAACAACAACAAAAGTTAGTGGGGCAATGCCACATTTTCATTAATTCTAAATTCGCATAGCATCTCGAACAATCCCTTTCCATTGTTCACGATTTTCGGAGGCGCGTAGGGATATGTCAGTCCAACCGACTTAACCATTGTTTCCAAGATAAAGTTCCGGCCAAGATTGTGTGAAGATCGTCCTGAACAGCATCCATCCAAGTTCGTTTTTGACCAATTTTCTTCTTCTTCCAGTCGGTATTTGGACAAGTCAGAGTTACAATACGTGAGATTGTATCAGGATTTCTACGAAGAACATGTCCAAACCAGCGCAATCTTCGTTGTCGCGATACCAATGAAGGAAGATAATGAACTTGAAGGTCGTCTCGAATTTAGCGGTTATTGATCTTTTTGTCCAGTCCCTTGATACGGATGATGCAAAATGTGTGTTGTGCCAAATGTATCTGAGACATCTTGCTTCAAATTTATCAAGCTGCTTGATCTCTGACCCTATAAGAGTCCATGTTTTAGCTGCCTACAGAAGTACTGTGCGAACCAATGAAAAGAAAATGTTCATCTTCGTGTTTGGGTTGATGGTTTTACATCTCGACAAGCTTTCGAAACGCAGTAGCAGCCAAACATGTACAATCAATAATTGAATTTATCAATGAGTTTTTCAAGGAATTATTTTTATTTTATTGATCAGATTTACTACAGATAATACATTTACAGGGTCAAGTTCAATAACTCGTAGCTCAGTTGTTAAAGGCGCTAACCTGACACCAGATGGGGCGACGGTTCAAGTTCATGTGTGTGTGTGTGTGTGTGCGTGTGGTATGCACTGCTGATGATTCCAAATGTAAGGATGTGAAATAGCTGTACAGTGTTCCCGGTTGACTCAAAACCAAGTGGATTTATTATCCAAGTGAATCTGCCAAAGGATCGACTTCAACTGTCTAATAAGTATAACAACTGTAGAAGTATAACAAAGTTTCCTGACTAACAGATGACATCCTCGTGACGGCGCCACTGTCTATAGGAATTGACGAAGTCGCCTGCTTTATTGTCAGGGTTATTATTCACCTCAGCTGCAGCATGTACCATACGTATAGATTGAAATGCCTTTTGGTTATGCTTGCATCCATTTGCTAAGGAGAATGCTGTGAACTCGGTCCTTGCTGTATTCGTGTGGGTACGTCCAGTCCAGGATGCGCCACATGGAAGTAGCAGTCAGGAATATTACCATTATTAAAAATTCAGATCTAAATCGACACGTTTATTAGGACAAAACTGTTAAACGTTTAAATGTTATAGAATTGCACAAAATCGTCCGAAGTAAAAATTTCAATTTGAGACAAAACCCCAACTAGTTAAAGCAACAATAAAACTTTTATTCTTAACCAAATCCAACAATCTTTCAAAATTCAAATGGCATATTTAAACTTTTGTACAATATTTTCATTCATTCTATCAAACTAAATGTTTTTATTTTGAAAAAAAAGCAACAACTAATATAAGTAATTTTTTTATCGTTGCTGTAAGGTGTTTTAAATGCAGATGTGTGTGTGTGTGTGTGTGTGTGTGTGTGTCTATGCATTTGTTCCGCTTCAAATCTATTTGTGTTTTATAAATAGTGAAAAAAATTAATCACTAGTACGTGTCACAAATCCGTATAAAATGTTTTTAAGTAGCAAAGGTCACAAAAATGACACGCTTATATTTATAAACACACTATCAAATGTAAGTATACACACACACACACACAGTGCTATTGGTAGGCAAAATAAATGTTTCACTTACAATTTCACACTAACGTATTTCTTAAATGGTCGCACAAATTAGACATGGTCATTAATCATTAATGCATTTTCTCATTTTCTTTTTATACAATTTGCACAAATAGTTGTATACTGAATGTGTTTTTTCTTTGACAAGCTGTTACAAATGAAATACAGCGTACAATTGATTATAAAAAAGAAAATTCTAAAATATATAGAATTAAAATTTGATAAATATAATTACATAAAATGGGATGCTAATAATCCTGAGGATTTGAGTAGTACTTATACAGTCTCAACTGCCAATGATGGCAATATTCCTCTATGTGGTGCATCTTGGACTAGGTGCCCCTAGGCATATAGACTAATAGCAGTATGGACCGCTTCCGCTACGGTGGGTGGGTGCAAGCATACACTCAGAATACCTGAAGGGTATTTTAAGGTATACATATACCATATATAACCGTTAGGCTTAGGAAGATATTTTTGTCAGCCTTCGTCAACTCATGTTACAGACGTACCGTCACAAAGATGCCGTCTACCAGCCAAGAAACTTTGTTATTCTTTTCCATTTGTTACGCCTATCAAGTCATTGAAATCGATCTTTTAATATGTCGTACAAATGCTTTAGGGGAAGCGTACAATTGAATGTAAAAACGAAAATTATAAAATTCCAGTTGTATATAGCAAATATTTTGGTACAAATCCGTTTGTAATCAAAGGTTGTACTTTTGCAAGCATGTTTCCTATAAATCTTGCTTTGTGACCAACTTTATCATAACAGTAAAGTTTTAAAAATGTGTTATGCCGCGGTAGCCTAGCGGTACAGCGCTCGACTTGTTCGCTACTATCGGGCTAAGCCCCCTCGTCCAAATGAATTATTTAAGTGGGCGTCCGTTTGTTCACCCTATGCAGCCAACAGGGATCATTGGAGGGGTTTAACTCGGGATGTAATTAACATTTAATGTCAGCACACCTCAAGTGTCGTTCTTTGAGTACACACTACAAAAGTTGACGTTTTTGCAGACGTTTTGTTTTTTTTGGACTACCCTGAGTGATAATAACCGGTGGGGGATGTTTATCCCCGATGATGATGATGATGATGATGCTACTATCGGGCCTACGTTCAACTTCGCCAAAATGTGCTAAATATGAAATTCAAAGTTAATCTTTTTTATTTATTTTCACACAAATTTTAATATTTGTCACCTTTGTAGATAATAGTGACATGATTTTAACCATGTTTTTTTTCTTTATTTTATTTTAGTTCAGGATTTATCAACGCAATTAGCAGTGAGTATATTGCATGTTTACATGTTATAATAAACTAAAAAACATAATTTTTTATGTAAAATTATTGATACATTGATATTAACACAACTATTGTAGAAAAACGTCACGGTTTGAGTGTCACTAAATTATTTACACTGACAAAGTTTGAGTGTTGAAAAAAACTTTATAAACATTGACAAAAATACGTCAAGTTGTTGGTTTAATGTAAAATTGGGGAATGGCAAACGCCGGTAATAGAATTCGAACCTTTGCCTACTCGGGTCCAAGTCGAGCGCTGTACCGCTAGATCACCCGGGCACAGAGCAATCAGGAGTTTCAATGTCATTTGCATTCCTTGTCACGTTCTAAAAAATTGAGTAATGCTCACAATTTCCAATGATGGCAATATTTCTGACTCTCATTTTCACGTGCCACATCATAGACTGAGTCCATTGAAGCACAGCGGTATAACTGGGTATCTACTTTGGCAGATGGATGTGAGCATATACTCCAGGTACTTAAAAGGTATTTCAAGTTATATGTTTATTATATGTAGTAGTAGGACTTAGGGAATTAACTGTGAAAATTATCAGGCACTTTCATCAATTTTTCCCAACAGAGGCGCTGTCACAATAATTTTTCCTACTAACTAAATAACTTAATTATTCTTCTACGTTTGTTTTTATACCGTACAAATATAAAATTAATAAAGAGGCAACCACATTATCAACCACAATGAATGAGCAATCAGGCATAACCAATGGTCTACCAAGTCACTTACAACATCGCACTTGGTTTCCAAATCGGTTTTGACCGGTTCGGAACAAGCACACGCTTTTTCGCGCACATTTGAATGTCGTTCTATTTTTATATTGATAAAAAAATAATAAAAAGTTTCAATTCTTGTTCAGCAACTGCTCCAAACGCATCACAATTAATTTTGCTAAATATATATTCACCCAACAACATCAACAACAAAAGCAGTGACATGATTTTCGATACAAGTCAATTGCTACTTTTTTCGTTCGTTTCAAATAGAACACGTTTATTATTATAAAACCCTTTTGCTTTAAAAAAAATTAATAAATAAGCATG
>JAKXYG010000522.1:102500-127500 GCA_025895645.1 Cardicola forsteri | reverse complement strand
TGATGAAATCTGATTTTAAGGTTAAAATATGTATATTTAAATAAACAAATATTATTTATTAATTATACAAAACGGTTGTTATTTAATTTACTTCTATATATTATTTATATAAATCTAAATTTAATTAACCGCTATTCAATCTTCATACTTGCAAATTGTTGGTTTGTTGAATTGAATTGAATAAACTCAAATAACTTGAACACATTGCAAAACTAAGTCAATTGGAATAAATTGTTATCTAACTACCCATTAATTTAGCCATATTTTACTGGGATGCTTTAAAACATTGGTGTAGCGAAGAAAGAGGAATGCTGAAAGGTGGGATTCGTAGCCATATTTGATGAGGAATGCCAAACAAACATGAAAGAAGACGCTTTGCAGAAATACATTTCGGTGTAAAAGAAACTATCGCATTTTTTATAAATGGGAATTGTTAGGGTATAGCTGTTCGAATTTTGATTCTTTTTTTGATTAAAGATTAAAATAAAATGTGCCGGAGTGGTCTAGCGGTACAGCGCTCGAATTCGAACCTCGGTGGGCATCCGGGTTTGAATCCCATCACCGGCACTAAAATGCGGGCTCACGTTTAACTTTGCGCAAATGTCCACTGCTGATAGATGCGTTTCTCGTGCAAACATTCAAAGTAATAAACATTTTAAAAAAAGAACAAAAGTTGATGGCAGAGTCACTTCTCCATTAGTTCCAAACTTACCGAATTCCTATACGAATACATTTTATTGACTGAAAGACTGCTTTCTTGCGACAACGCCAGTGTTTACAGCAATGGGCCAGACAATTTTCTTCAGGAACTCGGAGATTGGCGTTGGTTGATGGATCTACAAGCCTAACCTGACTAGGCGCCCGCTTGTTTGCGACGACGCCAGTGTTGACAGGAATTGATGAGGCGATCTTCTTTGTTAGGAATTTAGGGAGTGACGCTGGTTGACTTATTCACAAGCCTAACCGGCTGTATACAGTAAATAGGTACATTCGGGGGTTCTTGGGTGTATGCTAACACCCATTTACTGAGCTAGGGTCGAGTTAAACGTTCAGTTATACGGCTGTGCATTTGGTCCCTTCCGTTATTAGTCTAGGTGCCGATGGCCACCTAGTCCAGGATGCACAACGTGGAGGCATATCACTATAATAATAATAATTATTATTATAGTTCGCTTGAATACTTTATTAAAAGTACATTCAGCATCATGTTTAATACAAAAAAAGAATGTTTTGCACTATTGGCACAAACCTAACAGGTAAATGGATACTTTGATGCTAATGATCCTGAGGATTTGAGTAATGCTTATAAAGTCTCAATTTCCAATGATGGTGATATTCCTGACTGTTAGTCCTCCACGAGGTGCATCCTGGACTAGGTGCCCCTAGGCATCTAGAACAGCAGGGTCCGAGTGCACAGCGCTACGGCGGGTGCGAACATACACTCAGGATACTTAGAAGGTATCTAAAGGTATACGTATACCATATGTAGCCCTTGGGCTAAGGGAGATAACCCTGACGACCTCGTCAATCTTTGCGAACAGTGGCGATGTCACAAGGATGCCGTCTATCAGCCAAGAAACTTTGTTATTCTTCCACGTTTGTCTACGCTTGTAAGCCATCGAGATCGATCGTTCTACATATCGTATAAATATGGGAAATAATGAAGAGGTGTCCACGTCACCAACCAAATGAATTTAAAGGCGTGTTGGGTGTATGTTAGCATCAAGTTACTGAGCAGGATTCCAGTGAATGCCCCGCTATGCCGCTATGCTGTTCTTATTAGTCTAGATGCCTATAGGCACCTAATCCAAGATGCACCACGTGGAGGAAGAACAGTCGGAATTATTACCATTTGCTCAAATCTTGACGATTATTGAAAGCAACATTTTTCTTATAAGCCCTTTCCATTCTTCCATTCTATTAAACCGACAAACGGTATAGCTGACCGACTGGCTTTGTTCTTGCCTCACCATCTAGACGATAGCAAGACACGCAATCAAAGTGTTGGCTTGCTATCGTGTGGTTTTATCCAGACAACACCATTATTAGTGTCTTAATTTTTACTTTCATGCTATTGCATCTTTTCAATATAAAAAGAAGAAATCAATAGTAATCATATTAATCCCACTGCAAATAAAAACAATAGTACTTTCGATTGAAAAGCAACTGAAAATTAAATAGACAGTTCAACTTGACCTAAAAGTGCAATTGTCGACAGTGATGTGAAAATTGTTTACAACTTCGCTTGACCTTCATTCAATTTGGAAATGAGTCTAATTCGCAATTATAATCAATAATCAATAATAATAATAATAAATAAAAAAATAAAATAAAAAAAAATAATAAATAATAATAATAATAATAATAATAATAATAATAATAAATGTCAATAACATACGGAGGCAAAATGTAGACAGATGAATATACCAAAATACCATGTTGCAGGCTAAAAGGCCACAACATTATCATAAATTCGATACGCACATGAATATATATGCAGAAAATTGTTTTTGAAATATCAAGTTAAAGAAATTGTACAAAGTTGTTTTTACTTCAACTTTCCAATTTTTTGGGGAATAATTGAAAATAACACGTACATAAATTGCAACAGGTTGTTTCCAACTATTGGAAAACAATAAAACGAAAATGCTTCGGGGTAAAAGATAATACTTTTTTTATTGCTTCGGTTCGCTTCAAAATGGCGAAACAAAATGGCGACAACAACGACAACAACTCGTTACCAAGAGCGACAAAAAATAATGGATGAAAGTTAATTTTAAAATGACATATTATTATTATTATTATTATTATTATTATTATTATTTATTATTTAGTAGTAGTAGTAGTAGTAGTAGTAGTAGTAGTAGTAGTAGTAGTAGTAGTAGTAGTAGTAGTAGTAGTAGTAGTAGTAGTAGTAGTAGTAGTAGTAGTAGTAGTAGTAGTAGTAGTAGTAGTAGTAGTAGTAGTAGTAGTAGTAGTAGTAGTAGTAGTAGTAGTAGTAGTAGTAGTAGTAGCAATATTTCTATTAATATAGTTTGATTATTATTAATGTTTGAGTGATTCGCGAGCAACTGGAACTGGTGGCGTCTATTCCCACCATCGGCATCTAATGCGGATCCATGTTCGACTTGGCCAAAATGTACACCGCTGAAAGGCATATTTCTCTTTAAAACATTTAAAATAGCAAATATAAATAATAAAAATAAAAATAAATAACTATTTGAAGTAGTAGTAAATGCTTTTCATCCCACGATAAGTGGCATTCTTTCGGATAATAAACAAAATGTGTTGCTTATTTTGCTCGTCATTTTCAAAAAGGGTCATTCCTTGTCTGGGTCAGTCACACACACAAGTGTCAACTATTCTCAATCGACACTTTTCTTTTCCCATATCGTTTCATGTCGCCAAGATATGCGCACGTTTTTCTAGTCTTGAAATTAGCATAATATATATGTAATTAAATAAATGGAGTAAATTTCTTGTTTAGATATTATATATATATATATATATATATATACTTGTAAAAACAGAAAATTATAGAGGTTTTCTACAGGAAGCATTAGTCATGTTTGTAAATAGTCCACGTGTGAGTAGTTACTGTAATTATATATATATATATATATATAAACAATATCTAAACAATATATATATATGGAAAATTAAATAAACAACAATAATTTATGCAAACTAAGTGTGAACTATACAACCTTTTGTGTGTTTTTATTCGCATAGAACATAATTTATTGTACGAAATTTTTCGGTTTACATTTTAATTTAAATAAACAACAGCACACGTTGTGTAATTTTGGTTGTTGAAAATAAAAGTAATATTGATATGCGCACATTCGTCAATAGTGAACTATAAAATTATACTATTGCTCTATTTGCAAAAACGTAATTCGTGTTTTTTTGCACATATTGTATGAAAAAATCGATTTCAACATTCAAAACTATTCTGTCGATGATGATTAAATTCGTTTACTTTTGATTAAGGTTTTTTCATTGTTGGTGGAATATTAAAAATGTGCCATTTGAACATTACTTTTTTTAATACTTTCATTTGGTCACCGTGGCATGCTAATGATCCTGAGGATGTGAGTAATGCTTATAAAGTGTCAATTTCCAATGATGGTGATATTCCTGACTGTTAGTCCTCCACGTGGTGCATCCTGGACTAGGTGCCCCTAGGCATCTAGACTAATAGCAGCAGGGTTCGAGTGCACAGCGGTATAACTGGGTGCGAACATACACTCAGGATACTTAGAAGGTATCTATAGGTATACGTATACCATATATAGCCGTTGGGCTAAGGGAGATAACTCTGACGACTTCGTCAATCTTTGCGAACAGTGGCGATGTCACAAGGATGCCGTCTACCAGCCAAGAAACTTTCTTATTCTTCCACGTTTGTTACGCTTATCAAACCATCAAATTCGATCGTTTGTATATCGCATAAATATGGGAAATAATGAAGAGGTGATCACGTGATCACCAACCAAAATGAATGAATTTGGTCATCCCTTCATTAGTTCTACAACAAACGTAGAAAAAATAACAAAGTTCCTGGGTTGGTAGACGGCAATCTTGTAACTACGCCACTGTTTGATTAACAAGGCCGCCATGTGGATGAGTTACGGTCAAAAACGGTACCACTATTGGAAATTGAGACTTTGTAAGTATTTTTAAAAATCCATAATTTGTGCTCCTCCTTTTTCAAGGAATAATATTTTTTTTACAAAGACACACTTCCCAGTTAACTGGTAGCCTTATTAGCAGATGGACCTCAATGTAACTTTATTTATTGATAGATGAAGTTCTTCAAATTTCTTTGTTATAGCATTTAAAAATGTAATATAATCGCCTATTTATTCGGGTTTTTTTGTCCCATAAAAAACTCGTAAATGTAAAATAGCATTTTCATTTTTGCTTCGATTTTTCTGCATTTTATTGCGACTTTGGCATAGTCAAAATAAAATTGCTATTTTCGATTAGTTCGATTTTCAAGTATTAATAATATCGAACAATCAATAAAAACATACTTTGTTGTACGTTATATTTTGTGGGCATTTATAGTTTCCCTATTTTACCAGAAGCAAAACGAAGACTCTACAAAGCCTTAGGATGTTGATAATGCTTGTAAAGTCTAATTATGGCAATATTCCTGACTGTCACTTCCACGTGGTGCCTACTGGATTAGGGGTGCATTTAGGCATCTAGACTAACAACATCAGGGATCGAGTGCACAGCGGTATAGCTGGGCTTCCGCCTTGGTAGATGGGTGCAGCATACACTCTGGGGGTACTTAAAAGGTATATGTATCCCATATGTAGCACTCGATTCCTGATGCTATTAGTCTAGATGCTTTTGGGGCACCTAGTTCAGGAATATTACTGAAATCCTCGGGATCATTAACATATCTCCGGCATTTAGTAAATAAATTATACATTTAAAGTGTACTAAGCGTAGTTTGATTCAAATGTGAAGCTTGTATTTATGCAAATCCAAACAATTGTACTAATTTTGCATATTAACCAGATGTTATGCACATGAATCATATGTGTAACGTACGACAAATTTACACAACTAATAATAATAATAATAATAATAATAAAAGTGCTTTTGTATAGTCAACATTATAATATTCTTTAATGAACAAATGTGACACAGTGTCGGTTGTGTATTATATCAATTTTATTGCGACTAAGTAAAATAATATATAATTTACCCCCAAAATGCATATAATATATTATTTATACTCATTTAATACAATTCGACGGCTTAACAATCATTTATGTATATAAAGGCTTATTTATACATAAATTAAAAATGCAAATATTTTTGTTTGTAAATAATATTTTTTATTATGCAATTAAACAATGGTTTGAATTGTTTAAAATTAAACTATGACATGTAGCCCGCCAAATATTGTTGATTATTTATGCATTCAATTGGATTGGAATAATTAACTACATCTCCATGTTGTGTGTGTGTGACTCATTAAATAAGATAAGCTTTCGGCAAATATTACATATATTTGCTGTCATGGTACAATAAACTCACATCAAAGCGGTAACAGTTGGATTTTGTTTTTCTTACCGGTAATAAATACGAACGCTTGTTTGACTGCACAAATACCATGAGTTTAATTAAGCGTACACCCCATTTTCTCAATTAATTGCATTATTTCTATATTTGTACGGCCATATTAAACGATCAATTTCAATGACTTGATAGACGTGACAAACGTAGAAGAATAACGACGTTTCTTGGCTTGCAGACGGCATCCTTGTGACGTCGCCACTGTTTGCAAAGATTGACAAGTCTGTCTGATTTTTGTCAAGATTATCTCTCTTAGCTTATGGTATATGTATACGTTAAGTACTCTGAGTGTATGCTTGCACCCACCCACCGCAGTGGAAGCCCAGTTATACCGCTGTACAGTCAGTCCATTCTGTTATCAGTCTAGATGCCTATAAGCACATAGTCCAGGATGCACCACAATGAGGATTATCAACATCATTGGAAATTTAAATTTTATGAGCATTATTCGAATCCTCAGAATTATTAGCATTTCAATTTGATTTTATTAAGTATATATATATATATATATATTTATTTTTATTATACAAAACCCTTTTGCTTTAAAAATAAGCATGGGGCAATAAGACAACAATTACAGCAAAACAACAATTACAGCAAAACAACAATAACAGATTCTCGTTGGCATTGAAGATTCTGGAAATCGAAGATTGAGCTTCCTTTTGGCTTTCACTCAGCCCTGTCATCTGTGTAACTCTGTCATCCAGATACGTGCAATCACTTCTTTGCCGTTGTTTGCCGGAATGGCGTCCTCTTGATTGTTTCCGCAGTAGTGTAAATTTTTACAGTGGCCAGGTTGCTAATCCAGGCTTGGGACTGGCTAGATAGAATCATTTCTAATTCAAACTAAGCGAAGTTTATTAAATTAATTGAAAAAAATATATAAATCATACTTTTAAATTAAATTGACATTTGTATTACGATTATTATAATAAAATCTTAACGGCTTGTTATCAGCAAGTTAAATACAAATGGAACACAAGAAAAAATTGTTTTTGACAAAACGTACATTATCTTTTTAAACTGGGCTTTGTAAATACAGTTGTAAAATATGCGTACAAAAACGATACTATTGTACAAATGAGAAATGTCTGTCCCCACGTGTAAGTAAGACCAAGTGTTTCAAATTGACGCACGTTTCAAAGAAATGTAACGTTTAATTTTCATTTTGTCTGCACCGTAACTTTTGCCCAAACACATTGACAATATGGCTTGAATTGATTGAAAAATGGACCAAATGCACGCATTGTTTTGATAAAAGAAGTTTTCTTCTTTTACAACTTTTTCCTTTTTTATGAGGGGCTGCTGTTTCCGGGGTCGTTTCTTTTTTTCGGTTCTTTATCAAACCAATTTGAAGCATTATGACTGACTAGGCTGATTTATTTCTAATCCCCTCTCTAGACAGAGTTTAAAATAAATGTTACAATATACTTTGCAATTTTTTAACTACTTGTCTCTAACAATATCAATTTTTTTAATTTAATACAATGTCATAATTTCCAAATTATTAGATATGTTTTTGTTCTGGTATAAATATAACATAAAAAAATGCTAGTAAATTAGAAATGTATAAAGTGTTTTACAAGTACTTAGTTGTACATTGCAATTTTAATTTGTATGTCAATAAATTATGGCTGTTTAGTCGTTTATTAATGCTTCATTATCTTGACTTGTTTTGAACGTGTGCCCTTGAATGGCCATTGGTTTTTGTAAAGACACGTTTGACCTTATTCTATGCTCACTTCCTGTAGATATATTTTGTGTACTACTCCACGTTACACTTATTAAAACAAATTGGAAGTGAAAGAAATTATTATTATGTTTAGTAGTAGTATTGTATTTTCTAAAAAGGTGTTTTTTTCCAAAAACAATACACTTGTATATATGCTAATAATTTCTGAGTAGGATGACTTTTTGATTGATAGATATTGTATGTTATTATCTGGGAAATTGGTTTATTGTCTTAATGCATCCTATTGACACTCCCCATAACATTGAAAAGTTGTAAAATAAACATAAATATATATATATATATAACTGCTGAAAAACTGTTGGTTGCATTATTTTAAAAAGCTTTAGGCGATGTTATTTTCCAATTAAAGCCAAAACAATTTTTATAATTAAATTTAATGCTTTGGAACAATTTTTAAAAGTGCATTAAACTAACACATATTTTTTTATTTTACTCGATTTTTTAGTTGTTAAAAATTTTACAAACCTTTTCTGCATAAGAAAATTACATGCACAAAAGTTGAACGACATATAAACGATCAACTTCGATGGCTTGATAAGCATAACAAGCGTATGAAAAATAACAAAGTATTTTGGCTGATAAACGGCATCCTTGTGACGTCGCCACTGTTTGCAAAGAATGATAAGGTCGCCTGATTTTTTGTCAGGGTTATTTCCCTTAGCCCAAGGGCTACATGTGGTATACATATACCTTAAGATACCTTTTAAGTATCCTGAGTGTATGTTTGCACCCACCCGCGGAAGCCCAGTTATACCGCTGTGCATTTGGTCCCTGCTGTTATTAGTTTAGATGCCTGTTGGCACCACGTGGAGGACAAACAGTCAGCATTATTACCATCATTGGAAATGGAGACTTTATAAGCATTACTCAAATCCTCAGGATAATTAATAGCATCGTTTTTTTAATTGACAAATAGTGCTAATGCATCATTAAATTGTGTGTTTTTGATTATTTTAATAAGAAGAAAATATTGAAAAAATAATTTGCTCATATTTTGTAACTAAATTATTATAGTAAATATAGAATAATTATAGATAATTATTAGTGCATTACTGGTTATATAATTGGTTGAATGATTTGATATCTTTTGTAAGTAAGGAAATGTAGAAGAGCAAATAAACGTTTTTAAATTTTACAGTTTTTTAACTAGTTTTTACTGCAGTTTTATGATTATTCTATCTATTTTTTTAGCTATAATATATATATATATATATCCGGAAAATGGGGGCATTAATGTATAATTATAAGCAGTACAAACTAAATTAACTTCATATACACAGTTTAATCAAAGCCATCAATTTTCCTGTTAACGTTTTGATATAAATGGCTACCTAAGGTATAGAACCTTAACTTAACAGACATTTTTCGTACCTTGCATCTACGTGCTATAACGGAAACCCAGATATACCGTTGTGCACTTGGCTTATCTCTCACTTTGACCGTACTTTGCAATACGCCACGTGGAGAGAATTAGAGTCTACATTTGTATTTCTCAAGGCCTTAAAATAAGTAACAACGCCCAGGAAAAATGAGAAATAAACCAATCTACCCAGTTTCAAACCTGGATAAAGGAGAAGGGTTTGAGCGCGCAAGGTTAGCATCTAACCCCTCTGTAACTATGGAAACCATACAAGAGGACGCCATTCATGCAAACAACGGCAAAGAAGTGATTGCACGTATCCGGATGACAGAAATAACAAAAAGACGTCAATCAACTGAAAGATAGTTTATTCTTCGATTAGACAAGGAATGATTAAGTCGTTAAATTTTACGTTTACTTCCCAAAAGACTAGCAAGAATGGTTTTTGAATAGACAACTGATAATTGGAGTAGGCCACAAAAAAGATGGCTAAAAACCATTCAGAAAGATCTAATTGAAATGAATGAACAAACATTATGATAAAAAGTTCAAATACATGAAATCACTTTGTTGCCCCACGTTTTTATGCGACTTCTCTATTGTTACCGTGTTGCCCCATACTTATGCTTAAAGCAAAAGGGTTTTGTAATAATAAAGATGATAATAATAATAATAATAATACTATTTAAATGTGCACTTCACATCTACGACAAACGATCACAACTCTTTATAAATTTTGTACTATCTTTTTAGAAATGCACTGTTGCACATATCAATTCATCCGTTCGCTTGTCATCTGTTTCGCCTTGTCCATTTCGTATTGGCTACCGATTGCCGTATCAACCGACTGTCCTGTACAATGCATTTGCAGCTCCAAACGAATGAACTGCGAAACGCCCGGTCTCTTACACTTGCCCAAGCCGTACATGCTCCAACTGGAACATGTGCTCATCCAAAATCAAACATTTGCCAATACGCATTTGGGTCCGTCCGAATTGAACGTTTATACGAGCATGGAATTTGGCGGACGCATTCAACTCAAAAGCTTGCACATTCGTTTTTGCAATATTCGCAGTATTGGGTCGAATGCATTTCAAAACTTAGGATCCCAGCTAAAATTGCTCGACTTGTCGGGCAATCCTCTAGCTCAAATCGCCGATCATGCTTTCGGTGGTCTCGATCAGCTGACGCTTATTTTGGACGATATTCCCTTTTTGTTCGAAATTTCCGACCACACGTTTGGAGGCATTACACGAATGAAAAGTCTCATCATTCGACACGGTCAGCTGACCCAATTGCCTTTCCAAACGCTCAACGAATTGATTTCGGTCGGACGCCTGAGTCAGTTGTTGCTCAAGGGCAATCGTTTGACAAGTTTGGATTCGAAATTCGATTCAATTTTTGGCGAATTGCAGAATTTCGAAATTAATGACAATCCGTGGCATTGCGATTGCAAACTCAATTGGTTGGTCAAACGCTATCAGCAATTGTTAGCCCAACGTCAACGAATGGTAAAATCCGACTGGAACGAAAGCATTTCGATGGCTTGGGACCAGGAAGACAACCAACCGAAATGCAACAGTCCACCTGCTTTGCACGGCTTCAAATTTGGCAATCTCATTACCGATATGGATAAAAAGCAAGGTTGGGGCAAACCTCCGTTTATTATGTACTGTCCACCTCCGCAAATCGAACGTTTGGATGTCGACCTGTCCCATATCTATCCAATGAATGAGTCGGTTCAACCCGACGTGCAAACAAGTCCCAACCGTCGTGAGTCAATCCAATTGGTGTGTGCTATTAGGGGCTCGCCAAATCTGGAAATTTATTGGGAATATGAAGATATCGATCGCAAATTGCTGAAATTGTCGAAAAAGTTTGTATCCCAATCGGCCCAGCCCGTCCGAAATATCGATCTGCGATTGGCCAATAAGTACGAAAAGTTGTTTCAAATTGAAAGCAAGTTGGAAGTGACCAAACAACATGCCTTGGATGTCTATACGTGTGTAGGCCAAGATGTAATCGGCAACATTTCGGCTCGAATTCAACTCAAATGGCCCCTAGTCCGACCCGCCAGTCATGCCAGTGTCAAGGACGACAATACAGTCCAAAGCAATCGATCGATACAGCCTAACAATGCGTATGTACACAATAATTGGGTTGCTACTCTGTCGGATTCCGGTCATTCGCAATCGGCGTTGCACTTGAAGCAATTCAGTTGGAGTGAAATGTTGGCTGCTATTAGTGGCACCTTTCTGTCTACAATTGTGCTATTTTTCTTTATACACCACTTGGCTCACGGTCCGTTCTATTGGAAATGCGACGGTCGCAAGCGTTATCAAAAGGCCAAACTCAACAGACCCATATCGGGACTGTCGCCCATTTCTTCGGCCGGTACTTCGTCGTCTATTACGTCGTCAAAGACGGCCATCGTTCGAACAAGTCAACTCGATAGCAACAATCTGGCCCAAAATACATTGCCCAATCCACTTACGGCCTTGTCAACAACCAATTTTTATCCGTATCACTACCATCGTCATTTGTACAACAACGGTACGGCTATGGAACTCCAATCGGCAAATTTGGCAGCCAACTTGAATCAGTTGCAGCTTCAACACCATCAACAACAACAACAACAACTGATGCAAAACGGTTCTAATCAGCCGGTTGGGCATTTTTTGTTTCCAAATGGAGCACTGCCACACGAAACAGCTGTCTCGTACGAACCTATTACCTATTCGGATGCCAACAACGTAACTTACGATGTACCGTGGATTCGACACAGCCAAACGTCCGAATTAAATCATTTGTTGAATGCCAACAACCCCAACGCCAACAATCAAACTCCATCGTGTCTTCCATTTCTGTACCATTTGAATCAGACAAACCCCAACGTTATTGCCGACTACAATAAAAATGTACAGCAATCGGGAATGTTGATTCCACCACCGCCATCAATTCCTCAACCCTGCTTACCTTTGTCTTGTGCATCGACAGTTGACGGAAGCTTAGGAGGAATGAATGCCAATTGCGAACCTTCGATGCTTTTTTCGTCAAACTTTTTAACCCTTAATGCACAACATTTTATGAATTCATCAAATAATCAGACATCGCCAGCTATGACTAATTATCCCGACTCCATGATTAGGTCTACTGCTCTAAGTAATAATAATAATAACAACATCAATAATAATAATAATAATAGCAATAGTAATACTAATAGTAATAACAATGGTGATCAGTTGAATACAAATAAATAACTCATTTCCGAAAGATGAATATGTACAAATTGTTGGACCACAACAGCCGTTGTGTAAGTTCACTGTCTCCTTCTTTTCTAAGAAAAAGATTATTCATTTTTGCATTTTGTTCGCATCGAAAAAGTAACATATAGTTCAAATACAAAAATCAAACAAAAGATGGATCCATTTTTTGTACAATAATTAACTTTTGGCTGTGGAAAAATGCATAAAGTACTGACTGTTTCATTGTCCATTTTCTCTTTTCAAAATCACAATTGTATAACTATTCAAACATTTTATTTCACTGTTATTTTTTATCGTTTTTTTGTATTGTATGCATTTTTTGAAATGGAGACACGACAATTTATCTACAAGTTGTACGAAATTAATTTTACAATAATCCATTATCCATATTTCCACTTATTTTAAACAAATAATTTTGTAATATTTAGAGACCATGAGTGTCCTATGTATATAATAATAATAATAATGATAATAATAATAATAATAATAATAACGCTTTATAAAAACTAAAAATTTGTTATTTACAATTAATTAGGTTTTTTTTGTTTTTGAATAAAACGTTCTCTATTTTATTTTATTGGGGAAAAAAAACAATTCTTAATTATTTCTAATTTTTTTTAGTGTGGAACACTTTTTAAATAATTAAAAAAATATATTATTACATAATTTTTTATATTCAAACTGTAATTATTCAGAGTTTAATAAATAAACAAATAAATAATTTAACTAATTTAACATTTTTAATTTACAAAATGTTTAAAATTTGTACAATTTGTTTCGATTATCAAAGGCGAATGAATATACGTCGGGTTGCTACTTTTATAGAACAGCCAATAATGACATTTATAACTTGTAGTATAAAGTTATCTATATTGCATCATTTGGAAAATTATTTGTTAATATAAATAAGTGATAAACAGTGTGTACAATTCAAAACCATTTCCCAACGCACACACAGGTATGAATACAAATAATAGGTGGAATTTTAAATTGTTACAACGTACCGACAATCAACAGTGATTGCATCTTATCGACACAGACTAAGTATTTATCAAATTAACCAAAACAATTAAAAAAAATGCAATATTGTATTTTGTATTGCCGGAAAAACGCATTCTACCCACAAATAACAAAATAATGTTTTGTTATATCGTCATTAATAGTGAACAATGTTAGGCAATGGGTGTTTTCCCAACAATTACACATTGAATCATTTTTAGAAACATTTTGCAGTGTATACCGCTTGTTTGTTTATCAGTATTCAATTGAAATTAATCTAACATTTATTTATTTACAAACTTGAAAACAATTGCATTTTGTATTTTGATAAAAATAACAAATATTTTATTGAATATTTGATCTATAAATAATAAATTTACAGGATCAAGTTTAACCACCCGTACCTCAGTAGTTAGGGCGCTGGCCTGACACCAGATAGGACGTCGGTTCAAGTTCATGTGTGTAAAACTTGAAAGGTATGCGCTGCTGATGATTCCAAATAAGGATGAAACAGCTGTACAGTGCTCCTGGTTAACTTAAAAACCCAGTAAATTTATTATTCAAATGAATCTGACAATTCTAATATAATTCTAAAACCCATTGATAGATATTTTATTGGATATTTAATCTAATTTAGTAATGATAAATACCTTGACTTATGTAGAAAAATATTATGCAACTAAATGAACAATAGACAAACAATGAACAGAGTGCATTTTGATGATTTGATTATTACTTCGCCTGATGTCTCTTATTTCAAAAGAATTGAAGTATATTTACAACGTTTTGTAATATTTAGAATGTGTTCGATTGATTGTTCATTAAAAAAAAAGTTAGTTGTTCAAAAATAGCATGTATATGAATGATACATTTTAAATATTTTGAATAAAACGTTCTCTATTCTATTTTATTAGGAAAAAAAAACAATTCTTAATTATTTCTAATTTTTTAGTGTGGAACACTTTTTAAATAATTGAAAAATATATTATTATATAATTTTTTATGTTTAAACTGTAATTATTCAGAGTTTAAATAAATAAATAAATAAATAAATAAATAAATTAACTAATTTAACATTTTTAATTTACAAAATGTTCTAACTGGAACGAAATACCAAAACGTTTTTTAGTTTAAAAAAAATGTTAGTTGTTCGAAAATAGTATGTATATAAATAATACATTTTAAATATTTTAGGCATTGTTTTCCCCAACTTTCTTGCAAGTGTTTAGATTAGGAAAATTTTCATTTTATCAGCCTAATATAAAAATTAATTTTGCATTATATACTGAATTATATATGTTTTAAGCTGTTTGCATTATTTTATAAAGTAATTGAAATACAATACAACTATTACGTTTACGTTTGAGTTGTTTGAAGGCAATTATGTAATTGTAACGTTTTTGCACTTTATACGACTAACAATATGTCATTCTTTTATGGACTAGATTAATGTTTTGATTCACTGTCCTTAAAGTGGATCACAAATGAATTGATCTAGCCAGTTCTAAGCCTGGATAGAGGATGAAGGTTTGCTACAGGAAGAAGATCAGACGGTAATAAAAACATGCAAAATCTATTTGATGGTCATAATGCTTCAAATTGGTTTGATATTATTATTATTATTATTATTATTATTATTATTATTATTATTATTATTATTATTATTATTATTATTATTATTATTATTATTATTATTATTATTATTATTATTATTATTATTATTATTATTATTATTATTATTATTATTATTATTATTATTATTATTATTATTATTATTATTATTATTATTATTATTATTATTATTATTATTATTATTATTAAGCTTTAATATCTCACTAGAGATACATTCAGCGTAAAATACATTTTTACCATCATTATAAAAATAGTAGTAGTACAAATAATGGGATCAAAATGAAATAGAATGTCATATGTTAATGAATACAAATATAGTCAATATAGTATGTATGTGACTATATATATATATATATATATATATATATATATATATATATATATATATATATATATATATATATATATTATATATATAATACGAAACCTTTTTTCTTTAAGAATAAGCATGGGGCAATAAGACAACAAAACAACAACAACAATAACAAAGTCTCGTTGGCATTAAAGATTCTGCAAATCGAAGATTGCGCTTCCTTTCGGCTTTCATTCAACCTTGTCATCTGGTAACTTTTTTATCCAGATACGTTGTTGTTTGCCGGAATGACGTCATCTTTTATTGTTTCCGCAGCAGTACAAATTTTTACAGAGGTCAGGTTGCTAACCTTGTGCTCAAACCCTTGTCCTTTATCCAGGCTTGGGACTGGCTAGATTGAATCATTTCTAATCCAAACTAGGCGGTTTGGTTTAATACAGATCCAGATGAAGCAGTGACCAAAAAACAACAACTTTTTATAAAATAGGGAAAAGCTGATGAAGAATAAGAAATATTGTTTTTATTAGCTGCCAATTGCTTGAAAACATTATGTTGTGCTTTGAGATTGAATAATTTATTAAAAATGTGAACATTTTATTGCTTTTTAAGTAATTACTAGTTGTACTGTATTTTTATACATTTATGTACTTTATTTCACATTAGTTTAACATATGTTTAACCAAATGAAATAATAATAATAATCTTAAAAAAATTGAAACAGTTCAGATTTACGTTTAATAAAATTAAATATGCCTGAGTGGTCCAGCAGTACAGCGCTTGATTTGGATCTGGATGGACACGGGTTTGAATCCCACCACCGGCACTAAATGTGGGCACACGTTCGGCTTCGCTAAAATGTCCACTGTTAAAAGATGTTTCTGACAAAACCTTCAAAATAGAAAAAAATGGTATCAAAAGTGGAACTAGTAAGTTACTTTTAAAAATATTTATAAAATAAACATTTATACATTTTTAAAGAATTCAACCTTAAAATAATATCAAAGCATATTAATTGAAAAATATACAAAAACTTTGTCTTTGTAAAATAAAAATAAAACAACGTTTTTTAAAGTTTAAGTTTAAAACTTTTAATTAGAAATCGTGTTTTAAAATATTTTTAATTATCATGGAAAGAAAACTTGTATCAAACATTGTTAAATCAACAAACACAAAACTACAATAGCCAATTTATTTTAAATTAAAAAATAGAAAAAAAGAAATAGTTTAAATGTCAAAAATATTGGGGAAAAAAGTTAATTAAAGTAAATTTTAATTTAAAAAAAGATATATATATATATATGTAAAAACAAAAAACTATTTTTGTTGTAATTGATAAATGTTAGCAGTGTACAACTTGCATACATAAATACATACACATAAATAATTTCTGAATAAAGTTGATTATGAAACAAACATTATAAAATGTACAATTGGCATGTGAAATGGCCGTGTACAAAAAATAAATATATTTAAAAAGCATTGCTTTTTAGGAAGATGCATTGAGCATTAACTACATTGACAACAATATATCAAAATATTTTAATGTATTACAAAAAAATGTTAAAATGATATTGTTTAGAAAGAGACAAGGTGCACGTGTTTTTGATTAAATCTAAAATAATATATTTAATGTACAAAATGTTTCGATTGTTGTTACATGCAAATGTACAAAAAATTGACAATGACAATAATTCGTTTGTTTGTTTGCTATTATAATTAAATGACAAAATTGTATATTAAATTTTATTTATTGAACTATTTGGCGTTTTTCAATGGATTTCTCCATGAAACAACAATTTTGAAAATTGAACTTTTTGTTAAAAGCAAATGAGCATTGAGCACGTATTTTTGCAGTTTAAAGCTAATTTAATTAGTTTTTTGGCAAAAATTAAATTATTTAAAGATGGCAACTTAAATTTTTAAATACTATTGAGTGTCTTTTTTGCACATTAAAAACTAAATATTCAATTTTGATAACAATAATATTTTTCTAAAATAAATAGTTTTATTTTGTAACTACTTATAAGTAGCTAAAATGTATATGTAAAATATTGGTATAACTTTATTCTTTGAACGAGAATTATCAAATAAAAATTACTCTATTTATTTATTTATGTGAATGCTTTTTTGATTATTCTATAATGCTATTTTACGTTAACATATTTGGTATATACACATAAAATTACTGTTTGTACATTTTGCAAAATTTAAAGTTTATTTGCTGTAATTTATGTGATAATTGTATACTATCTATATAATTTATGTTAATTATTATTTCTATATTTTATTTTTATTATCCATATAATGTTTTTCTTGTTCGTGTTTTTACAATATCACAAATAGTATATTTTTACATAATTTATTAAACCTACAAATAATTTTTGGTTTAAAAAATATTAAGTTTTTTTCGAATTATTATTATTATTACTATTATTATTAATATTATTATTATTATTATTATTATTATTATTATTGCTATTATTATAATTATTAAAATAATAGGTTCTATTATAAAACACATAATTAGCATTATCTAAGTACCGTCAAATAAAAAAATTAAATAAATATAAAAATTTTGATTGCTATTGCACCAAGAAGTTTTAAAAAGTTTTTTTATTATTTTATATTTTACAATTCTTTTTTGTTTTTTGTAATTATTAAATTTTACGTTTTTTATTTAAAAAGATGATACCTGTCGTTTTGAAAAACATGAAAAAATTGAAATTATACTATTTTTCTTTTTCTTTTTCAACATTTCTTTTTTTTTAATTACTGTTTTTAGTAAGTTTTTCGCTATTTAATTGAGCATCTAACCAATTTCAAACATTATAACCGTTAACTAGGTTCGGCATAAAGTTTTTTTATTGCCGAATGCCCTCCTTACTATCAAACCCTTCTGCTTCTTCCAGGTTTGGGATTTGCTGAATTAATTTATATTTAATCCTCTCTAAGCGGAGTTGTTCTTTAAAGTTTTTAGATTTTGCAAATTTCCTATATTGAAGATTGATTTTTATTTCGGCTTGTACTCGACTTTATCATACTGCTGGATAATTCTAATTGACATTATATACTACTTCAATAATATTTAGTAGTATATGTCATTATTAAATTTACTTGCTTATTCATTATTGATACATAAAAAATTGCAATATAATTTTCTGTGCTGTTTTTTTAAAGAACAATTTTATTAATTAAAACATTTTTTATAAATATTAAACAAATATAGTATCAAATAGAGTAAAAAGTTTTTAACAATTAAATATTTGTCTTCTAGTTGTTCGGGCGCTGGTCTGACAACAGATAGGGCAAGGTTTTCAAGGTGGTGTGTGTGAGAGACTTGAAAGGTTTGCACTGCTGATGAATCTAAACAAGGATGTGGAATAACTGTACAGTGCTCCTAGTTGACTAAAACCATATGGATTTATTATTCAAGTAAATCTGAAAGTTCTAAAATAAAATGATGGGGTGGTCCAGCGGTACAGCGCTCGATTTGGACCTTGGTGGGCATCCGGGTTCGAATCCCACCACCGGCCTACTAAATTGCGGGCCTACATTCGGCTTCGCTAAAATGTCCACTGCTGAAAAATGTTTTTCTCGTAAAACATTCAAAGTAATAAACATAAAACATAAAAAACATAAAAATAATCCTTTAAAAATTCATTAGCTCTACTATACTGTTGGTTGGTGAAAACCAAATAAATTCATTATTCAAGTGAATCTGACAATTCTAATATTTTACTTTTGTAAACTCACTAATAATTTATTTTAGTACTTGCATTTGCTTTTTTAAACATTAACAATATGGCTAATTATTTAAACAAAACAACCTTACCTGTATTTTTATTAAAACATTTAAATAATATATATTTTTTTAAAACTTTATTTAATTTGTGCTGGAATGGTTTAGCGGTACAGCGCTCGATTTGGACCGCGGTGGGCATCGGAGTTCGAATCCCACCACTGGCACTAAAATGCGGTTTTGCTAAAATATTCACTGCTAAAAAATGCTTTTCTCCTAAAACATTTAAAGTAGTATAAAATAAATAAGTAAAATTAAAAAAAAATATTTAAAGAGTTGGGTTCCCTTTATAATACCAAATGAAAATATAAGATGTAAACTGTGAGATGAATTCATTTCGTATATTTTTGTCAGTCACATACATATAACATTTTAGTATATATATACAGAAGAGGGGATACAGATGACAACTCACAAATATACACAAACACAAACATTACGACCAAGCTAAGTTCAATGTAGTGACGAACGGGTTTTGTGCACAGACAAAGCAGGTTTCAATGTGTGAATATAAACAAATTCGAGTATTTTCAACATATTTGAAGCTTGAGAAGTAATTAACAATTTTTGAAATTGATCTGGTGTTTGGTTTGTAGTAGATGACGTAATATGGAAAAAGTGCATGTGTGTTCATTTCCGTTTGACCTATTATTGATCCAGTTTGGAATGTTCTT
The DNA here is from genome assembly GCA_025895645.1 of Cardicola forsteri. NCBI lineage: Eukaryota > Metazoa > Platyhelminthes > Trematoda > Strigeidida > Aporocotylidae > Cardicola > Cardicola forsteri. The sequence continues at coordinate 107,605 of JAKXYG010000522.1, read as the reverse complement.
TAGCCCGATTAGCTAAGCGACGCATTGTCCGACCAATGTACTGGTCACCACAACTGCAAGTGAATTGAAGGAACTGGAATGTGAGGAGAAAAATGTTTCTTTAACTGTTTTAATGTTGGATAAGGGGAAACCTTTGATAGTGAACAGCATCCTTAGTTTGTGACTGACGAAAATAGACAAACTGAATTTATTTAACAGTTTACGTCTTCTCATATTTTTATTTGAGATATATTTATTTCCAAACAAACATAACAAAAGACGTAAACTGTGAGATGAATTCATTTCGTATATTCTCTTCAGTCACAAACATATAAAGAATCAGTATATATATATAAAATTATATGATGTAATTAACTTAACATTTATATGTATGTATAGTTATAAATGTTAAGTTAATTACATCATATAATTTTATATATATATACTGATTCTTTATATGTTTGTGACTGAAGAGAATATACGAAATGAATTCATCTCACAGTTTACGTCTTTTGTTATTTTTGTTTGGAATTATAAAGGGAACCCAATGCTTTAAATATATTTATTTGTTTAAATGTTTTGATGGGGAACATTAATCAGCACGTGGCTAGCCAACTAATTAAACATTTATTTAACGTTTTACACGTTTTTTAATATTTAGTGTATAAAATAACGGTAGATGATAAAACTAACCAAAGGGAAAAAGAATTTAAAAAATCTCATTGGTCAACCTCCGTGAGTGAGTATGAGTCACGTTGGTGCATTCTTCTATCAGAAGGGGATTGTTTGACCTTGAAAATGTATATAAGGTGGAAAAATCAATATTTACATAGTATTATACAATTTGTATTGCGTCATCGTGCAAATTTGGTCACACTTTTTGAAACTATCCCAACCCCAACTGCCGAATAATCACACACTCACACAAAGGTTATCTGACTCTTATTGGCTCCTTTTTTCGCAACTTTTTCCCCATGGTTGGTTTTATCATCTACCAAAATAACACATGTCAATAATTTGTTTTAGCACAATAGGATTTATCAATTAATTAAATAATTCTATTTAAATACTATTTTTGTAATGACTAATAAAAGTAATTTTTGTTTAAAAACCAACAAACAATAGTTCCTTGAATATAACTTTGCAAACATTTTAAATAATTACACTTGCCTCCGTTTTACTATTACGAATAAAATGTTTCTATTGTGTCCTGTTTTGAGCACAGTTGAGCTTCAAATGTGTAACTCAAACAAATATCTGTTGAAAGCGTATAGAAGTGTTAGTGAATGGCTAAGGGTAAGTGTACATATGTAATTCTACCGGTTAACGCTTTTCAGTAGTTGGAAAAACCAAACGAGAACCGCCGCAGATGGTACTCTAACTTATGCCTAACCAGTTTCAATTCTAGCGTTTTACCAATTCTGCCACTTTTACTGTTAAATAATGAAACAACACTATTGTTGAACTTTATTTATTTATTTATTTTTACTACTTTGAATGTTTTGACGAGGAAGCGCATTTTTTAGTAGTGGACATTTTAGCGAAGCCGAACGTAAGCCTGCATTGGGTACTGGTGGTGATATACAAACTCAGGTCCAAATCGAGCACTGTGCCGCCAGACCAGTCGGGCATTTGACTAGCTGTTTCTTCTAGACACGATTATTGGTTGGAAAAAAACGTTAACATGCAAAAAATCAATATTCGTTTAATAAGAACCAGTCAGGAAAGTCCAATTAAAACGAATGTCAGGTAGGATTTATTATTAATATCATTATTGATGCTTCAATGCTGACGACGGAAAAAAACGTTTAAAATATTTTTAGCAAAGACAAACAACGGTCTACATTTAGTGCTGATGACGGAGTATTCTAGCCCACATCTATTCGTCTTCGAATCCAGCAGTGTACCTCTAGACGGTCAGAAACAGGAACAATCTTATTGCGTTAATGTCTTGAAGTTAAAGAATTAATAACAACAACAAGAATAACATAAATAATTATAATAATTTTAACAATGGGTCTGTTTAAGAGATTATTTGTTTTTAGAAATGTTATATTCAAATTGTCAGATTCACTTGTATACTAAATTTACTAGGTTTTCAAGTCAACCAGGAGCTGTTTCATCCTTATTTGGAATCATCAACAGCGTATACTTTTCATGTGTGCGTGTGTAAAACTTGAAAGGTGTGTGCTGCTAATAATAATTTTAATAATAATTATTATTATTATTATAAAAGGAGTAATAATAATAATAATAATAATAATAATAAAAATAATAATAACAATAATAAAAGTAATAATAATAATAGTAATAATAATAAAATAATAATAATAGAAGTAATAATAATAGTAATAATAAAAGTAATAATAAAAAAAATAAAAAAAGTAATAATAATAAAAACAATAATAATAATAATTTTTTTTTTTAATAATAAAAGTAATAATAATAATAATAATAATAATAATAATAAAATAATAATAATATACTTAATTCAGTTTTGTTTTGCATTTAAATTTTAGTAAACTTTGTATTTATTTACACATCTTTTTTGCATTATTTTAATTATTTTCTTAAACCATTGTGTTAAAAATATTTCAATTAAATAAATCAAACAAAATCTAACTTAACATTGTGTTTGTTATTTGTTTAAAGCCATAATTTGGGAGAAAATATTTCATTTATTTAAAGGATTAAATAATATTTTGTTTTAAACAATTTTCCATTAAATTAATTAAAAAATTGTTGTTTCAATAATTAATCAGATAAAGGATACTTTGTAAAAGCTTTTATCTGCTAATTAAAAAAAATGTTGTACTATCTTGATTTAACTAAAAATGAATAAAAACTTTATCAAATTGTTTTTCTATCCAAGTGCGTAAGTGTCATTAAAATTACAACTGTTTATTTACGTAATTGGCAAATTGATTACAAAATTATGAAACAAATTGAAAAGATAACATTTATTTCATTTTCAAAAACTATACTTATCTGTAGCAATTATTAGATGGAGTTAAAAATTTTTTAATTACCTACAACATAAAGAAAATTTTGTTATTTTGTTAAAAACGTTATTAAAAATTTGTTATTTTTCTTATTAATAATAAATGATAGAATTGCCATTAACAATGTTGCATAAATTGTAATCTGTTTTAAATACTGTATCGGGGTGGTCTAGCGGTACAGCACTCGATTCAAACCTGGGTGGGTTTGAATCCTGCCACGGCAACTAAAATGCGACCCCACGTTTGTCTATGCTAAAATGTCCACTGCTAAAAGATGTTTCCCGTCAAAAGGTTTGACGTAGTAAAAAATATAATAATAATAACAGAAGTACCAAGCTTGTATCTGAATGGAACAAAAACAACATTTTAATTAAAACCAAGATTTATATATATATATATATATATATATATATTTAATAACCAGTCAAATAAACCATTTCCAAACACGCATTGCTCTATCCATTTTGAACGCAATAAGAAAAAAAATGTCTAAAATAAACTGGTAATGTTTTGCACAACTCCGCCTAGTTTGGATTAGAAATGATTCAATCTAGCCAGTCCCAAGCCTGGATAAAGGAGGAGGGTTTGAGCGCAATGTTGGCAACCTGGCCTCTGTAAAAATTTATACTGCTGCGGAAACAATGAAAGATGACGTCATCCCGGCAAACAACAACGTTTCTGGATGGCAAAGTTACCGGATGACAAGGTTGAGTGAAAGCCGAAAGAAAGCGCAATCTTCGATTTGCAGAATATTTAACGCCAACAAGACATTGTTATTGTTGTTGTTGTTTTGCTGTAATTGTTGTCTTATTGCCCCATGCTTATTCTTAAAGCAAAAGGGTTTTGTATAATATATAATAATATATAATGTTTTGCACAGATTGCCAACACATCCAGCCCAACCATTGCCCGGATTAGAAAAATACCAGGTGGTTAATTCTGCAGTTTGGACCGACATTGTAGTAGACGAACACAGTCGTTTTCTTTATGCTAAGCCTCCCATCTAAACAAATTGCTTGATGGGCTTTCGATTGGCTTGCCTTTGCGGTAAATGACAATAATTCGAAAAAATGCACGTTATGAAAGTTGATCATTTGCGGACTTATAATAACTTGAATTACTCTAGGCGATAATAACACGAGTAAAGGGTGTTTAGTCACAACAGTGATAATAACAATAAATTCAAATTTCTTTGTTGGAACTAAATATTATTATACCTGGGTGGTTTAGCGATACAGCGCTCAATTTGGGCCTGGTAGACATTGATTTGAATCCCGCTACCAGCCCACTAAATGCAGACGCACGTTTGGCTTTGCTAAAACATGTCTACTGCTAAAAGATGCACGTTTCCCGTGAAAATATTTAAACCAGCAAAAATAAAATATGCACCCTTATTTTGTCTTGTTATAAATATTTAAATAATTAAAAAAAACATTTATGTAAATCAGGAGAAAGTGCTTTTCAAGGCAGTCATCACATGTACATTTTGTAAACAATAATTACACCATACTGTATTAAGCATAGGTTAGCTCCAAGTAATATTTAAACATAAAATTGTATTTTATAATATTTGCGAAAAAAAATGATTTTTTAAATTATTTTGTAAATTTTAAATCAAAAAATAATAATAATGCAAAACTAAATCCAGATTTTTTTTTCACAATGATTTTATTGCATAAAAAACGCTTAATTACAAAACTATGTATATATATATATAAATGTATTTCATCAATTTTAAATCGAATTTATTTATCAAATATGAGAAGAATTTGGTCAACAAAATAGAAACTTTACACGTAAAAAATTGAATTTTGTTCAAGTAACTGTATTGAATATACTCAAATTATGCAAAAAATCCGGATCCTATATTTAATTTAAAAAGCATAAAATATGAATAACATTGTAAAAAAATAACTAGTAAAAAGCAAATTACTACATTTTATTATTATAACTTTAACAATAATATACATAATATAATAATAATAATAATAATAATAATAAATAATTTAATAGATAATGCGAATATTTCTACTTAGAAAATTACTTAATAAACTTTATTAAATATTATTGAACAATTTAATTTGCAATTTACAAATAAATTAGAAAATAATTCCAACCTGCATT